>JAJEJO010016239.1:0-11076 GCA_020662805.1 Glaucomys volans | reverse complement strand
AGAAAGAAAGAAAGAAAGAAAGAAAGAAAGAAAGAAAGAAAGAAAGACCAGTAATGATCATGCCCATGCCATTTACTAATTTCTTTGTGGTTTACTTTTGTAATTCACTTCCTCTTATTGTTTGCTAGTGTAAGAAATGAAAGTGAGCTCTGTGTCACTTTGACATTATTTGCCTCAACTTGAGCAACTTGCATAGCATGGTTTGTACCAATTATTAGAGAGATTATCTGCACCTCTCTGTTGGATGGTGGGCTCCTTCAGGACAAGAGCCTTTTAAATCCGTTTTAAATGTCACCCAGCCCACCCACCATTCCACACACACAGTGACTAGCACAATACTTTGGCATTTCAGGTGCTTGGGGAATATTTGCTGAACTGAGGATGAAAGACAATATTTTTTTTCTGCCATTGTTTTCACTTCTCTAGGCAAAGGGCAATTTTGTTTGTGCATTTTTCTCCCCTTATCCTCTTGTGTGTTAGAACAGTGCTATGAGCTGGCATTTTGTCCAGAATGGTCCAAAGTTTGGCATCAGGAAATTATTTCTCAAGAAGAATTATTTGGCACGTCATGGAGGGGCTGAGAGTCTTTGTGTGGTGGTCCTAAAAGCAGCTGTTCCCCACTGTGGCTCCTCTCAGAGTCCATCAGCACCTTTGGCAGGGCCATCAGCCTGCAGGGGTGAAAACACAGGACTGGAATCAGGACATTCAGATCTACGCAGGGTCCACCACTGTGATTTGTGTAAGTACTAACACATTTTTGGGTTTCAGTTCATTCATCTGTGAAAGGAAGAGATGGCCTTGATGATCTTGGTAATTTTTCACACAAACATTGAGTCTATTGTCTCCCACTGTTTTGGTTTAGATATGACATGTTCCCAAAAAACTTATATGTGAGACAATGTGACAAGGTTTAGAGGTAAAATGATTGGATTATGAAAGTCTTAACCAATTCAGTGCATTAATCCCCTGATAGGAATTAACTGGGTGGTAACTGTAGGCAGGTAGGGTGTGGCTGGAGGAGGTGGGTCATTGGGCCTGTGCCTTTGGGGTTTATATTTTGTGAGCTGAGTTTGGTCTTTCTGTTTCTTGGTGCAATGCCCTGAAACACTTTCCTCCACCACATTCTTCCGCCATGATGTTCTGCTTGCCTTGGGCCCTGAAGAATGGAGTTGGCCATCTATGGACTCAGACCTCTAAAATTATGAGCTCCCAACTTTTCCTCCTTAATATTGTTTCTGTCAGGTCTTTTGGTTGCAGCAACAACAACAGAAAAAAAAACTGTCTAAAACACCCACCACATTTGGCTTCCTATTTGTATGTGTGAATGCCTGTACCTCTTAGCATGGTGATCTTCTGTAACAGCTGTGGTGACTTTTAGAATCGTCTATCAATTACCTCCTCAATTACCATATTACTGTCTTGGGTAAAGTGAATATAGGGTTAGTGTTGGGGAAGATCTATGGAATGGGAAGAGGGACTCGTATAGCATAATTTGTCCTTCTTGTAGGAAGAACTGTCATCTAGAAAGAATTTCCAGAATTCCCAGGGATGCCTTCTTTCAGCTTTAGAATCCGAACAGGCAGAATGACAGGAACCTGTGGTGCTGGCATGAATCACAATGACCCACTACATGCCCATTTATAGAAACAACAAGGTAGAGACCTTGAATCCACATGCCTATTTCCTCTTGATAGGTTTAAAGCAAAAAGTCCAATGGGAATTAAATAACATAACCCAAAGATGCAGGTTCTCTACACTTCTGTGACTATGATCCACAACCTGTGTCAATATGTCCATCAGAGTTCACCTGCAGTTAGGATTTCCCCAGGGGTTAGTCATCCACCCGGTGCTGTCTGCCTTGCTGTCCTTTCTACTTCCCTTCATTTGTCAGATGGAAACTCAGTTAAGAATGAAGACCTAGGACAGTAGCTTTCCTTTTCCCTCAGCTTCACTCTATTCGCCTGGGGAAAAGGGTAGAGAAAATTCCTTCTTTCTATGACCTTTGCTATGAGTAGTTTAAGCAAAGTCTGCAAGACACTTGGATATCACCCAGCACTTTAATCTGCCTGTTTTGACTATCAGGGAACATTGCCAAGATGCTCCCAGGATCTGAAATATTTCAATGCCAAGGCAGAATTGGTCGTCAGAGAACCTGGGGTCATATGCTGATACTCACATCAGGTCTCCATGTGCAGAAAGACTAAGTGCATGTCCCAGTTCTCCAGCAACATTTTGACTTTCCAAGAGACAGAGTGTACACTGTCACTGAATTGTCAGTGATGGGGATGAAAGTGTGGTGGGGACTCTGTCCAAAGTGGAGGTTGCTCCAGGGAGCTCTGCTTTCTGAAATAAGTACCACAAAGCTTGGCATTTGATTTAACACTTCTCTTTGTTCCCCTAGAACACCTGGCAGAGATATAGTGAATGATCATCTTATTTGGCGTTTATTAATTCCATAAGCCTCTATTTATAAATGGCTGCAATAAAGAGCAAACATAAAAGTGAGAATTGACAGATGGAGCATCAAACCTTTGATGTCACCCTTGGATCAAACAGGTGACTCATTGTGAACAACTTTCCAAGTCAGCCCAGCCAGGCCTGGTGGAGCAGGGTTCTTGGCCTTTGGTGAGAACAACCAGGCCTGTTTTACAGGCCCCCACCAAGGCTCAACTCACATCCAGTCTCTGGGGGCCTTTTGAAAAATTTAAATTTAAATACCTCTTGGACATAACTTTGGGACTCTTCTGAAAATCAAGGTAGATTTCCTGGTTGTATATAAAATACTTACTTTTTACAGAGATGAGAAATTGTACAATTCCAACACATGTACACACACACACACACACACACACACACACACACACAGGAAGCCTGGAAACTATATCTAGGTTGGCAGAGGCAATTCTGTGTCATCTTTGAGGTGTGGTCTGCCTCCACATCTGGAGGCCTTTATCTCTTGCAAAGAATTCTTTTTGGGTACTTGAGAAAGTCCTCTGTGCATTTTTCTTGAGCCTTATCTTTCCATCTAAATTATAGCCTTCCAAAGAAACAGTGATCTTAATCTCAATTCTCCATTCAATCAAGCATATTACTTTGCCAAAAGAAAAAAAAAGTGCTCCATGATATTCATTGATTAAAGCACAATAAACCTGCTGTTTCTTGGTGTTTCTGTGAGTGTATGTGAATGCACAAAACAGTTAATAAGGAGATGTCTTTTACACTCTCTGTCAGTTGGATTCCCTAAGAAGAAGATGCTGGGATGGAGCTGAAGAATGGGGAGATAATGCCTATAGAGGAGAGAAGGAACAGGATTGGGCTGGAAAATTTTCAGAGACCCATGCAGCTTGCACACCTGTGAAAAAAAGAGGAGGAAGAATCAGAACTGAGACAGGGAACTTTCAAACTAGGCTTCAGATCTGATAAATCCTCAGGAAATGTTTTCAGCACAAAAGCTGAGACAGACCCCAAAGGTGCTAATGGTTGGAGGTTGTCAGCTAACTGCACTTCCCTCAGCTGAGCATGAAGTATTTTCTTGAAGGGAGATCCTTGCAAATTATCTCCATAGCCACACATTCTTCCTCTCTGTTTCTCCATCTTGCTCCATTCTAGCCATCCATACCAAATCTACAACCAACTATCATTATGTCTTCTTTTTATCTCCAAGATATTTTTCAGGTTGGTTACCTCAGTCCTTATTTCTTACACTAGCCTAAGATGCTGTCCTGTCTTAGACTCATGGCCAACTTTGTGAACATGTGACCAGCACAGTTGCACAGGACCCCATGCTCCATACCGTCCTCTGCTTGGGGTTAATGATCTGTCTGAACTATCTTAAACTTCTTTTTAAAAATAAATATAACTTTATTTTGTTTATTATGTATTTATTTCATGTGGTGCTGAGAATCAAACCTGGTGCCTCATATATGCAAGGCAAGCACTCTACCACTGAGCCACAACCCCAGCCCTTAAACTTCTTAATAATAATTTTATCTGAATATATATCTTTCAAGTGGAGTCTGATGGGACAGATCATAGTCTTGGCTCCTACACTGTCCAATCTCTGTCACCTCTCCACTTCTTTGGATGATTCTTGGCTCCCCACTTCCCAGTCCTTGGTGACCAAACTGGGCCTACTGTCCTTCTCCCCATTCCTGACGACTGTCTCATTCAGCCTCCTAGGGGACCCTGAACACAGATGTGGGGAGAGATGGGTCTTCGGGCAGGGCCTGGTTTGGCAGGTGACTCAGTGGGGATGGGTAGCCTCTTGCCCACCCTGGATCAAGGTAATTAGCATGCTCTAATGTGGAGGTTGAAATTCCTTTAAAGTTCACCCTCTGCTGTGGATTGGGGGTGCTGACCCATTGGAAGGGGAGACACCTGTCCCAGCTCTCAGTTGGGGCATGTCACTTCAATCTGGTGACTGACCACAGCTGAGCTGCATTGTGCATTATAAGTCACAGGATGGGACCCCTGGTTGCCTGTGAGACTCTGTACTTACTCCATGAGTACTGACATGCCCAAGAGAGTATGATACTAAGTAGAAACAAAACAAAACAAAGCAAAACCAAAACCAAAACCAAACAAACACACACAATGAAACCAAAATCACGACCCTATCCCCTCAAACCAAACCAAAACAAAACACTAGGTTAGAGAAACAGCACAGAGTAAAGCAAAAACTTTGTATTTTAATACCCTTAGATGCAGGAGGATCACAAGTTCAAGGCCTGTATGGGTAAGATAGCAAGATCCTGCCTCAAAATAAAATAAAAAGGGCTCTGCCGGGGGACGGGGTGGTATTGCTAAGTGGTAGAGCACTTGCTTAGCACCAGTGAGGTCCTGAGTTTGATCCCTAATACTGCAAGGTTGAAAAAAGCATTTTGGCCTGCTTTGTGAACAAGGGGTCTCATATTTTCATTTTGTGCTCATCTCTACAAGTTATATAACCAATTCTACCTGTAAAAATTTCCTAGCTATCTCTGGACATCCATTGTAGCCTCATTTCAACCTTTTCTCTACTTTGTAGACAGTGTAGAACAACTAGAAATCCAGTTGAACTACTGCTTCAGCCCAGATAAGGCCACTGAATAGCTATCTATGGCACTTGGGTGGAGACCTTCAAGGCCAGATGCTGACTGTGTGGCACCATTTACAACACCTGGAGACAGTTCCTCCCTATGCAGAGATCTTCTGGAATTCTCTGTCTCATAGAACCTCCCAGGTCTCTACGCGTACCCCTGAACCAGTGAGAATCAGAGGATCAATGGACCACCTTCCTGCCCCGCAGTGGGACAGACCTGAGTTATGTTCTACATGGTCTCTCAAAGAGCCCCTAGTAGGAGGGAGCTCCGGTTGCTCACAGTGAAGTCCACTCTCTGCTGCTCCATTACTGCTTTCCTCTCTCCCTCTCTCATTTCCCCTCCCTCAAGAGTGTTCTCAGTCACTTCTCAATTAAGCAACTTCAGCAGAATCTTTGCCTCAGAATCTTCTTCTAGGGGAATCCAAACTAAATCTGGTCCCACCTACCCTCTAGATCATCCAGCACTGTCTTTCCCTTGCTGTTCCTTTGAGTTTGTGGACTGTGCCATGCTCCTTCCCGCCAGGCCTCTGTCCATGCTGTTCTTTCCTTTTGGACTGCTTCCCAGCCCATCCTCCATCCTACTTCTGTATTCCCCATCCTCCTAACCATCCTTCAGATCTCAGCTGACAGAACTTCCTCAGGGAAGCCTTTCCTGACTTCACAGTCATAGACAGTGTCTTTGACTCTTCATTGTCTTTGATTACTAAACTCAGCTCAGTTTGTAAATTTATGTTCCTTGTGATGATAATTGATTCATATCTTTCTTGTCCAGTGGACTGTCAGTTTCCTGGGAGGGATGACCATGGGCCCCATTGCTTACCACTTTCTTTCCATAGCTGTCACGAAGTTTGGCTCATTACTGTTGCTCAATAAATATTTACTAGCATCTTGAATGAATTAAGATATTTTAAAATTGTCAGAGGCCACTCACAAGTCTAAAAACTCATTTAAGCTATGTGACGTTGGGCAAAGTTTTGAGTCTTCTGAGCCTCAATTTCCTGGTGTGATAGTTGCAGGGGCCGTGACAACAGCACCTCTCCTTGAGGGGATCTCCAAAGAATTAAATGAGATAATGCACAAGAAGTGCTTAGGGGGATGTCTGACACACAGTGAGTGCTCATTACAATGCTGTTGTTTCTATCTATACAATTTGTGAAAATATTGAGAAATATGTGGAAGGATGATTATGAAGTAGCAAATAAAACCCATGAGAAAAAGGCAAAAAGGATGTTGTCAGTGCATCAAGGGAATGAAAGATACAGGGGTGTGAAATGCCACACTAAGAATGAATCTTCACTGAACATAGAGTTTGAGAAAAGCTTGACAAACTGGCCTGTTAGGTAAGTTTGTTCCAGAGTTGAATTTCCATGAAGGCCCCAAGTTTAATGTTATTTCTCCTGCTTTATTTTTAAATATTACCATGATAATTTGGCCATAGGTAGCCAAATTATGTGTGTGTCTGCGTTGCAGGAGGTTTGTGGGTCGTCACCAGGAACTGATGTCCGTGTTCCAGGGCAGGGTATTCATTTTAACTCGGGCACAGCTGATGGCACGTCCTGTCTCTGTGAGTTTTCTCCATGTGCTCTCCAGATGAGCAATCAACGTTTAAATGTTCACTTTGGTGACTTTTTTTTTTTTTAAGATGAGGAAATGTAAGACACTGAAACATACTTGTGACATGATTCTTTGTAATAAAAATTGAACCAGGTGGACTGTTGCTTAGGACTTCTATAGCCTGAACTATATTATATCCTTTTCTCTTTCACTTGTGTATTTATTTAATATATAGTCGTTATTTTGCATTTAGTTATTTAATATTTCTATTCTATTTCTTGTGTATTGATTGAAATATTTAGACATGCTACAGTTACTTATGAAGTACCTTCCAGCTCTGGAGAACTCTAATCTGGTGGGAGAAGAACTAGAGCAGAGCACAGATGAAGCCCTGCTTGATCCTCACGGGATTTAGCATTTGCCATATTCCAGGCACTGTTCTAGGTACCAGTCATAGCCTCAACAAACAAGCTAAGGATTTTACTTTCTTAGAGCCTACAGCACATTAGTTCTGATCATAGTGATAAATGTCATAGAAGGGACTAAAGAAGTGCTCTGCAAATTTAGAAAGAGCAAAGAGCACATCCATCCTCGGAGGTTTTGAAGAGGGGATGGATCTTAAAGTAAAGATGGAAATCTGCTCCCTGAAGAAGAGGTCTAAGGCTTCCCAGGTGGAGGGAAGGCTCTCAGGGGACTCCAGTGTTTGAACACTGAACCATATTGAGCAGATTTCAAGTTGTCTATTAACAAATTATTTGAATTTTTTTTTAAAGGAGAAAAGGCTATAGAGCAGGATTTCTAAATATCAGCACTTCCGATATGCTAGACTGGATAGCTGCTTGTTGTGGGTATGTGTCTTATGCTTTGTAGGATGTTCAGCAGCATTCTTGGTCTTTATTCTTTAGATAATCACTAGCATGCCCCATTGGTGACAAACACGTCCCCCTGGAGGACACAATGTGCCTCCCGTTTTCTTGAGGATTATCACAATGTAGTGAGATCAGAGAGGGGGATCCTTCACTACAAAGTAAGGAGGACTGACTTCAGTTGGAGGTAAACAGCCCACCAATATCAGCTAAGAGATTAAGCTGTTTTGTTTTTCATATAGAAGTTTAAATCAATTAAGGTTGATTGGAAGGTTAATAAAGGGGAATCAGTACTAAAAGATTAACTTTTAGTTAATCTTGAGTGGAAGAAAAAAATTTAAAAGTGGCAGAAATGATACTATTCATCTACCTCTGCCCACTGTTTCCAAGTCTATCTCATCTGTTATTGGTTTGATTTATTCTTCTGATAGCTGAAATGTTAAAGGTTCAAAGTTAAATTTTCTCTCTGAGGGGAGATACAATGCAGCCTCAGAAGGAAGCTCAAATCATTTATTGCAGGAGAAGCCAGTTTCCTTAAGGAGTACTTCTCCTGGGGAAGTCAGGGCAGGAAACCTTGTCATCATCTGAATGTGTCTGGATTAGCAGAACTTGAAAAGCAAGAGATTTAGTTCCCCAGGGTTCCCTGGAGATAGTTCCAGGCTGGCAAGAACTGGAAACTGCTCTAAGAGGAATAGCCAAGAGCTCCACAAGCTTAGGAAGAGGAGACAGAGGAGGAGCCATGCTTTCAAGAAGATTGAAAATTCAGCCATTTTAATAGATAACTTGGGAAGGGCACACACCATCCATTTGGTAGCATGTTGTATGTGTGTGTGTGTGAGAGAGAGAGAGAGACAGAGGGAGAGAGAGAGTCTCTGTGTATGATTCTTCCTGCCTTACTTTGGGGCTTGAGCTTACTCCATATCTTTTTAGGGGTTTCCGACTGAGTGGTTATAAGCAGAAAATAAGAAACCTAGTGGCTTCCAAGTCTACTACTTCTGCTGATACACTATGGGACATTGAGCAAAACATTTCACTTCTCAGTGTCCCCTTATAGAAACAGGCCATTGAGAATGAGGAAGTAAGATTCCATGAAACATTAACCTTCAAAATCAGTTGTGGTCAAGCACTGTAGCCCACAAACACCATCCTAAAGAAGTAACAGTTTTTTAATGGATTTTTAATAGTTTGAAAGTTTTTAGGCATGCAATTACCATGTGTGAGAAGATTCAACTTTAAATATTTGATATGCATATAATATACATACTTAGTACTGTCTAATTTGTAGCAAACAGCACATAATTTGTATCCTTTTTTCCCCTTAGTCTATCTCACATATATAATAAAATATTTTAAATTAAAAAATCAGTTGTGGTTGAAGTGATTGAATGTCCCGGGTAATTGGCTCCCCCATTGCTAACCTCCCATTTCTGTGTTATGACCAGACTTTGTGGTGGAGTCAACAGCCATTCCCTGTCTGTCTGTGGTTTTACCACAAGTCTGATCTTGAGCATGGGTATGTGCATAGGTCCAAGTCTTAGTCTGTAATAAGCACTGCCTAAATCCTTCCTGAGGCTCTGGGCTAAATATGCCCTGGGAGAAGGGAGTAAGGTGCAAGATGCCAGGACAGAAAGAAAATAACATCTGAACTGTTTAGTAGGCAGAGCCAGCTTTTAAAAGTGTTTGCCTCCCTGTTCAGACAATTGATCTCAGGGCTTAAAAAAACCCTTGGTTTATCTTATACTTTTTGTTTTGTTTTGTTTTAACTCAACATACACTGATTGCTTCCTAAATGCCTAAAATTGGGTAATCAGCAGAAAACAAATGGCACATGAAGTTCTTCTAGTCAGGGAGGTCAGTTTTTAGGAGAAGGAGACAGACAATAAGGGAACATTTTTTATTTCAGGTGATGATAGGTGATAAATTAAGGTAGAAGAGAAAGGTTGAGGGGAAGTTTTAATTTGTTGGGCTGGATGGGAGGAGGTCAGGGAAGGCAGTTTTGAAAGGTGATACTTGAGCAGAGATCTAAAGCCAGTGGGAAAGGAACCAGAGAGAGCAGCCAGCCTCAGATCCCAAATAGGAGCAAGCCAGGTGTGCTCATGAAGCACAGAACAACCTGCTGGAGACTCAGGCTAGGTCCTCAAATAGGCTGAGAAGCAGCCTTTGCTGCTGGAACACAAGAAGAGGTGCCCAGCTAGTTTGTTGTATCTTTCTGCTTTTTCAATTCCCCTCTTAGAAACATATACAACTATAATTTTCAGTTATACTATAATCTACTGGAACATGCTGGGTTATAGTTCTGGGTAAATCAACAAACTTGGAAAAAGAAATTGTACAAAGTAGGAAGCTTTGAATCTCCTGGGATGGGAGCTGATACAAACAGATGGTGACTGGGGTTGGAGAAATGGTAACTGAAAGGTATTTGAGATTCGCAGTTACCCTCTACAGATAGCTCCAGGACACTGTGAGAGTTGGAGTGACCTCTTGGCCCAGGATTTCCAGAAAAGGTTTACAATTGGTTTTGCATGGCTGAAAGTTCATGGTATTTAATTTCTTTCCAGATGGGTCCATGTCTTCACTTATTGGCTTCCCTCTCTGCATGGAGCACAGTACTAGGCAAACCTATACACATAGTCATTATTTATGAAGTGAATGTATTGAAATTGCATCACAGATCCAGGGATTTGGTGAAGTTAGGAAAACCTTGGGGGAACTTCAGGTCTTGGCACTTGCTTGTGAAAGCAGAAGTTTGCTTTAAGCTAATACGGAAAACATCTTCGAACTCACATCAGGATGGACGTGGCAGTCACAAACCAATCATTTGCCATAAAGTGGTCAGTAAGGAGTAAAGCTGTCTGAAGGAGGCTTGTGCCAAAGCTATAGTAGTCACGGGATCCCGGTCTCATATTAACAAGGACTTCTTGATGACCACATCCATGAAACATCTACATATCTGCCCAAATTGAGAAGCACACTAAAGAACATGGCTTGGTCCTGTGTTTTTATGGCCTATGAGATCTGTCTAGGGGGATATATTCTGGCTGCTATTCTTGAAGTTGGATATCTATCTGTAACATTTATCTGTTTAATTTGCAAGATCTCATGTAAAGGAGTCTCCACAAACTCACTCACAAAGTCTAAAGAAACACAAGCTCTTCCTTATTTTTTCTATTATTTTTACTACTACTACTATTTAGGTTATTTTTTATTGCGTGCAGTGACCTTTTAGTTATTTCCCCTCCAGATCTATTAATTACTGAATATCCTATGCCAGAGGTAAGTTAGACTTCTAGTTTGTTTCAAAGTGGGAACTAATGAAATTTGTTTATAGGAATAATAGTGTGCACATATAGAACTGATACTACCATGCTATCCTGCAAAACTAACACTGAATTTGTTTGCCATTGTCTGAAATTTTTTACTTGCTTTGTGACCTTGGGCATCTTGTTCAGCTTCTCTGAGCCTCTGAAAATAATAGTAACCGTGTCAGAGTAGAGATTATTTTTAATTGCCTGAGAATGAACACATTCATGCATGCAAGCACATGTACACACACACACACACACACACACACACACA
>JAJEJO010016136.1:1453-14025 GCA_020662805.1 Glaucomys volans | reverse complement strand
GGTTAATTTGAGATAATAAGCCATCACGTGCAGGGCAGATAGGATATAAGGCTAATTTCCAGTACTAATACAGACACCCCGCCCCAGAATAAGAGGTAAAATAACTGTAAGGTTATAGACATTGAAGTTAAAGCCCAGTACTCTTACTTGAAGACTGGTGAGGGTGGCTTCCTGCATGTTTCTGATCAAGGCTCAAGACATTAAGGCTAAGAATAAAAGGGCCCCAAACACCACCATTCAGTTCTTGCCCTGAGTCACCCTGAACCCAGGGAACAAGGGGACTTCTCTAAGGGCTTTGCAACTTTGTGCTACATGACATCCTGAGCAGGGAGGTTAAAGAGACCACTGGAGAATGGAAAGTCAATTAGTGCACTCATACTGCAAAAGACAAGTGTCACTGGGGAAGGGAGACATCCCTGACACTTCCAGGGGAAGCCACCTCCTCAAGGAAACGCTGACCCATCTACAAGATGGCACTGAAAGAGCTCACATTCCCCAAGGGACCCCTGTGGGAACTCAGCTGACTCTTAGGAACAAGGTCAGTTTGACCAGCTTGCTCCTAAACCCCTAGCAAAAGCAGTTATCACTAACATGCAGCGATACCTCGGCATTTAAAAACAGTAGTTCTTTTAATGGAACTTAACAATTCTGTCAGTCCCACAGCTCTGATGCCCCCCAAATTCTGAGATTTGCTAGCGCAAGGCTGAGTTGCCCATGCCTACACCACAATTAAATTGGCCTCTGTACCTTAACCTCCCTTACTCCTCAAATGGACATTTTGTCCCACAACCAAAGCCCACCCATACCAATAACAGCACACACCAGATGTAGGAGAGTCCCTCAAAGTATTCCCTCACTCATAGGGTTAAAAATGTCCACTGGGATTGGCACAGGAGGAACGGGATTAGGAACTTCTATTCACTATAAAAATAGCACAGGTTATTGCAGACATCAACAGGTCACTGAGGTGGTACTGACTACAAAGGCAACTGGACCCCCTAGCATGGGTTGTCCAGAAAAACTGGTTGGGAAAGGATGCTGTTTCTGTATTAACCAACAGGGAGGATGAGAGAAGGGCTCCAGGACCACCTGGAGGATGGAAGGTGGGTCTGACTCAGGAGCCTTTTCCAACGTGGATGGTGATTTTCAACATGCTTTTAAAAAGGTTAGCCATCTTCATATTGCTGTTCAGAAGGAATTCCATTTCACAGCATGTGTGTTAAATCCCTGTTTTATTGTCTGGACCTATTCAAGTACAATAGAATACCTCACAGTACCTGTATTATGCTAAATGTGGAACTGTACCTTGCAACAATGTCCCCATTCAAGTCTATGGCACGATGAACTGTTATGATTCCCAAAAGGCCAGTAGCCACCTGGCTCCATGAAAATTTGCTGAACGTTTCTCCTGGTGGCCAATAGCAGGCCTAATTATCTTGGCTAGGATAACCATTTCTGGACCTACCTTCAACAACTTCAAGAATTTAGCTGAGACATGGCAAACTCAAAAACATGTTGCTCAAGAAATTTTGAGTGAAATTCAACAACTAGAAGATTCTGTTACATGGCTAGGAGAACAAATACAAGACTTACAATAGGCTCAGAGACTCCAATGTCAATATAACACATAACCCGATTTTGTGTTAGTAGAATTGCATATAATGATAGTGAGATTCAATGGCAAAATGTACATAATCACCTAATGGGACTTAATCCTTTTCATAATGTCTTTGGATGAGTTAAAACTAAAATCTTAGTGTGCAGAGGGCAGGGGAGGGATGGGGCAGTGGAGAGTGTCAGTAGCATGAGACAGATATTACCCTATATACATGTATGACTACACTACTGTGTACTTGTACAGCCCGAAAAATGAGAAGTTAGGCTCCTTCTCAATGTCAGTAGAATGCAATGTCAAAATGCATTCTACTGTCATGTATTACCAATTAGAACAAATATATATATATTAAGGTTCACACGAAGTTCTAAGTGTGAGGCTTCAGGGGTGAGCTGCTGGGGTGGCTGACAAAGCAATGCCCAAGGCCAAGGGCAAACTCAAAGGCAGAAGTTTGGATATCATGTCAACTCAAAACGTCTGACCTGGAATGCTAATGCTCACCATTGTGAAACTCTATTGACTCAACTACCCCACCACTGACTGATCTATCCAAATTTCCATTAAAAATCCAAGCATAATAAATATCTTTATCAACAAAAATCAAACTGGCCCCAACCTTAATTTCCCTGAGACTCTCTCAAATGCCCCAAAGGAAATGACCTGTTTATAATGGTCTCATGAAGCCGGGTGCAGTGGTGCAAGTCTGTAATCCCTGCATCTCAGGATGTTGACACAGGAAGACATTGAGTTCAAAGCCAGCCTCAGCACCTTTGCAAGGCTCTGAACAGCTTAGCAAGTCACTAACTCTAAATAAAATAAAAAAACGGCTGGGATGTGGCTCAGTTGTTAAGCAACCCTGGGTCCAGTGCCATTCCAAAATTAAAAAAAATAAAAAAAATTCTTCTGATAGAGTTTAACACTATCATATACCTGAGTTCTAAAAAAAATTTATTTTGGAAGTCAAGAGTAAGATTCCTTCTCTCCCTGATTTCTGTTAAATATTTTCCAGTCACCTTTATGTAAACAGATGCTTTAGTCCTAAAAAGATCAGGTGCATTGAAATGGGAAATAAAGCAGCATATAAATGTATTTCAGAAAAAAGGCAATTTATTGCCAGTCTGCTTTTTGTCGGTTTTTGAATTCTCCCCTGGTCCTTGTAAAATGTCTCCTTGTAAGCTGGGCTGAGTGGACAGGCCTAAAATTCACCTTTCCTGGGAGGCTAAGGCAGAAGGATTGCAAAGTAAACATTAGCCTGGGCAACTCAGACACTGCATCAAAATAAAATAAACGGGGCTGGGGATATAGCTAAAGTACTTAGAAAGTGTGAGGCCCTGCGTTCAATGCCAGGAACTGCAAGAAGAGGGAGTCTCTTTCAGTCATGCACAAGTCTGTAGGGCTGACACAGCAAACTGATTTTCCCAGACTTGAGCTATGCGAAATTTTGTACAGGTGATAATTGTAATTAATTTGATAGGGAAGTCTAACTTGAATTTCCAATTAAACAGAATTGATATCCTCCTGGAAAAAAATTTCATTCCCCTTAGTAGTAGATCTGTACTACAAAAAAAGCAATCTATATCACAATGTTATCAGTTTCCAATAAAAGTTTTTAAAAGAAGCTAATACATGATAATCTGTAATTTGGTTGAAACAATTAAGAAACTCTAAAAAAGCAAGCATAGAATTCTGGTTTTAAGAAAATCTACCTCTATTGCTTTATCACGGGCAGGTACAAATATATAAAAATGAATTTCACCATTATGTATAATTATGAGGCAGCAATAATATGGAAAAAATATGCCATCGGACTGTGAAACACATAAAATCCATGAAAAATGTCATTTTCCCCCTGAAAACAAATATACACATGTATACATACACATACACGTCTATATATATATATATGATATATATATATGATAAATATATAAAAGGGCATTGATATCCCATCATGTCAGGTGTGTACTAAATTTGCAACAGTGAACAAAAAGCCATTCTTCACTGGCCCATGAACCACCATTATTGAAAAATTACACACAAATTAAACCAAATGGCATCACAGAAATATACATCAATTTGCTCTGGAGCAAATATGCCTCAACATGTTAGAAGGCTTACTACCTTGCTGGATTAAAAATACACCAGGTAAGCCGGGCGTGGTGGCGCATGCCTGTAATCCAAGTGACTTGGGAGGCTGAGTCAGGAGGATCACGAGTTCAAAGCCAGCCTCAGCAACTTAGCGAGGGGCCCTAAGCAACTCGGTGAGACCCTGTCTCTAAATAAAATACAAAATAGGGCTGGGGATGTGGCTCAGTGGCCAAGTGTCCCTGAGTTCAATCCCTGGTTCCAAAAAAAAAAAAAAAAAAATACACCAGGTATTAAACTCAGATAGTACAACCTAAATGAAAGTCACAGAAGTGTTTCACCAAAATCTTTATTTTCAAGAATACAAATCAGAAACAGTGCAGAGATCTGCTTGAATTACTGGTGAATGTAATATAAGTTTTGGGACATTTCCTCCAGGTAGGACACTTTGTGGGGACTACTAATCAAATTATTTTCCACCATGCTCTTCATATTAATTGCATGTATAGGATTCTGCTACAGGAGGAATTTTCATAGGCCCCTGAACCTATAACTGATCCCTTTCGTCAAGAATTTTTCAATACACACGGTTGTTGTTTTTGTACCAGGGATTGAACCCAGGGGTGCTTAACCACTGAGTCACATCCCCATCCTTTTAAAATATTTTGTGACATACAGGGACTCACTGAGTGGCTTAGGGCCTTGCTAAGTTGCCGAGACTGGATTTGAACTTCTGATCCTGCCTCAGCCCTGAGTTGTTGGGATGTCAGATATTCACAGGGTTTTGATGCACTGTGATTTCTTAAATGGGAACCAAATGGAGATCATTGCACGTCTTCTATTGCAGGTTCCATTGCATACTATGCTCATTTACATGGGTATACTGAACCAAGATGGTGACAAGTGTCCCCACATCCTCTGCAACAACACAAGTGGCTGCACCTGCATTCTCATGTGTGCTAACAAGTTCATGGGATAATAAAGGCTTCCCATTTATTCAGGGTTACTCTCCAGTGTATTCTTTCACGTACTTCAAAGAATCTGAAAAAAAAAGGCTTTCCCACATTGCTGACATAATTAAGGTTCCTCCATACCGTGAATTTCTCATGGTATCAAAGGGAACTGTAAACGGTAAAGGAGTTCTCACATTGCTTACACTCATGCAGTTTCTCTGAAGTGTGAGTTCTCTCATGTTTGAGAAGGTAACTGGATGGAGTGAAGGCTTCACTCTTTCACAGGGCTTCTCTCCAGTGTGTATCCTTTTAAGGGTGGAGGAATGACTGGACACTTTCCCACACTGCTCAAATACACATTTTCAAGTCACCATAAATTCTTTTATGCTTTCTGAGGGGATGAGATCACTGTAGGCTCTGCTATATTGCTTTCATACATAGGGTTTTTCTCCTGTGTGCATTATTTCATGTCTTCTGAGTAAACAGGAATGAATGAAAGCTTTCCCACACTGTTTTCACGTATGGGGTTTCTCTTCATTGTGCATTCATGTGGCTACATGAACTGTGGGGATGTAGAAAGAAGCCACTGGGTTATATGCTCCCTAGGCTGCAAAAAAGTAGAATCCTTGTCTGCACCCTCAGGATTATTCATGCTTCTGGAGAAAACTCCCAAGTGACCTGACCTGCAGAAGGTCATTGCCCCAGGTGAACTTTTGCTTGTTCTCCTCTTTCCCTCCTCCCTTTGGTAAACTGTGACTCCTAATTGGCCCATCCTTACAGACTATCATGTTACACTACTGGTTCTTTGTTCTCGGACTCCCCTCTTCTATAAAAGTGCTGGAATTCTGTAATAAATTTGAGACTGGTAACTAGTACGTGGTCTCCCGTGGTTTTAGCCCTGTCATCTTACCCCTTCCAGAAGGGAAAAGACAGACGCCACAGGTTGAAGCCTAGTCAAACAGCTACTACAGATGGCATCCAACTGAGAGGTCCTTCTTGGAGAAACCCGTCCCGGAGCCCCAATTAATCACTCATCTCTGTTCCTGAGACTCTTGATGTAAAGCAGCGCTGTTTTAACTCCAGTGACATCATGAGCTGTAAACTCAGCTCACATCCTTCCTGGAGATCTGCCCCTGACCCCCTTCGGCTCCAAGAACATGAGATATCTGGGTAAGTACTCCCACTAACATGGGTACCATCCCCTCACATCTGAAAGAATCTCAGGTGAAGGCGTTGTATGTCCTAGGTTAGAGATAGGGTCATTAAAGTGGAAGAAAGAGAACTGCAATAGTTCTGGAAATAATGATTGAATTGGCACCATCTATGACCAGTGCTAGCCTATGGGTCCCACAATCTTGGGAAAAAAATTATTTTCCTCACCCATAGGATACAAATAAAGGATAAACCACCTGATTACAAGTTAGATTCCTGTGCTCTAAAGCCCTCCAGCAACTCTGCACAGAGGAAGAAAGCAAATGTCTTCCAGCTGTCTCTCAAGTCAGCTCAGACACTGAGCAGGCAGCTGCCACTCCCATGGGTTTACTCATCCCAGAATTCCAACTCTCTGGATCCCTGCAAGAAGGTGGAAAAGTGCAAAAAGACAAGGGAATGTAAAAACACAGCTCTCACTATACCTGCTGCTGCTCCTTTGGAAGCTGTAACTTTTTCTTTTGATGATTCTTCTAACTCCCAGCAAAGTAAATTTACAGGTCACTCTGACCTGGCCTCGCTAAGGCAGCCCAGCACATGCTGGCACTGAAACCTTCCCTGCCGCAGGGGGAGGGCCAAGGGAAAGCTGAGCACTGAGGAGATAAGGGGAGAGCAATCTCCTCCCCCAAAGCAGTCACAATTCACAGCCTTATGCAAACAAAGAGACTATGCCAAACATGCCAGTTTCTCCGAAGCAAATAAACGTACAGAGACTTTTACAGGACTTCAGAACAATCAATAGACACATGCAAAAGATGGGAACTGTACAGCCTGCTCCCATATCAAACCAGAAACTGTACCCAAGACAATCTGTACATTACTATCTCTACTCCAAGGCTAACAGAGAAGCCAAGGAAAAAGACGACTTTACCGTCTCCTCTCCTCCTAGCCCCCACCTAGCTTGCCCTGCTAACCCACCAGATGCAGCCTGAAATAGATAAGGTGGAACTAACCACTTGCATTCTCCTTGAAAAAGGAAAAGGGGGGTTAAAAAGCCCTAAGCAGCAACTTTCCTGGCCTGACCTTGCTGAAGTCTGCTTTGGAATGTATGTTAAGCTGCAACACAGAAAGATGATTTTTTTTTTTTTCTCATGCTGCTTTAAATCCTTCACATCCGTGTTTTCTTTTTCTTTTTTCTCAGGCCTTGCTTTGTGCTTAAATTCTATATTGTCTGAGCTCCTGAATTTTTCTTTTTGTGTGTGTTTGTGTGTTTTGTTTTCATTTGTCTGTCCGTCATGTGTAAATCATGTACATGATAAAAAAATTTAATATAAACAAAAAGCGTGCGAATCATAATTCAAAGGTGAATCAAAATACCTTTAATTCACATGATTTAAAAGGTTCAATTTCAATTGGGTAAACTAATAAAAAGTAAAATGCCTTAACACTGCTTAACTCACAGGTTATTTTTTAAAGTGATAACACTACTGTTTGTTGTGAAAAGCCTAATGTCCTTTGTTTCTAGGATTTTTCTTCAACAAGGAAGAGACAACAAATACTATTCAATATGCTTGTCTAATATAATTGTTCTTAGAGGAAAATAAGTAAATTGGTTTTGATATGCAAGAGATTATTTAAATGTTTATTGAAGACATCTACTCAATTTACAAGGTTAAAATGCTAACAGTTAAACTCTTAACTCCTTAAATTCCAGGACTGCATATTTGAACATCTCTGGTGTTTTCATAGATTAATAAAAAAATTTAAAATTATTTTATATCACTAAAAGACACAATTACTTAAATTTAACTCCTAACAAGTACATATCTATGTACAGAGGAATCCAAAAGTTTCAGCTGTGTTTCAATCAAGGTGCTATATTAACAAAATATTTCATTTATTAATATGGAGAAATTTAATCTAAATTAAAAAATTTCACAAGGAATATTTCAAAATGTGAACAAAGAATGAAGCTAACACATAAGAAAAAGTAATAGGTTCTAAGTGTGAAAATATATTTAATAAAGAAACAAAAAATATATTTCTGGGTTAAAAAGTCCTTCTATGATAGAATACATAAAGATCAAATCATTAAAAGACAAATTTTAACAAGTTCTTGTGTAACTATGGTTATGTATATGTTATGTATATGTAAAATGACTGATTAAGGCCATTTAAGGTTTTTCCCTAAGGTCAAACATTAATGTGCTAAATTAAACCAAACTGTAATCTATATGCTAATATGACAAGGATTTCCTAAAAATACTAATTTACCCTAAACATCAAGTCTCTTAAATTCTATCATTTAAAGCATTCAATCTTATAATTTGGGGTTTTTTACAACTATAGTTAATCAACAAGTGTTAAAATGTCATACTATGTTTCAAAGCCTAATTTTTCTCAAAAACTAAATTTAGTCAACATCAAAATATCATGCTATTACTCCTCTTACTATGCTAAATATGTTCATATTTTCCAGGTATACAAACTTATAGAGCAGGAAATTTAAAACAATATTTTTATCAAGCTACTATTCTCCAAACTAAGCTTGTCTGTAATGATAATTTTTAAACTCATAATAATAATAAACTTTATTGGAAGTTTACCCCTATATCATTTTATATAATATTACCAATAAGATATATAATTTCCTTTTACACTGAGGTAACATTTTAAATATACCTAAAATTAGGAGTCTCTAATGACCTCTCGGCTATAAAAATAGTCTTTTATACAAAAGTACTGAATGTTCAACTACTGCAGCAATGCCCTACATGGGAAAGTGCTGTGCAAAATCTTATCAACCCTGACCTTGATCTCAAGCACACAGCTCCTGGGCAAAAAGAAATTCCTTTACTAAACAACAACGTTTCACCAGCTCCACTTCTCCAGTTCCTGCCTGCCTTATAGTAACTTTAAACAATAAACTTTCTTAAGAGCTACACAAAGCTCTTAACATTACACTTAGCAACTATGAAAAAACTACATAGATGTCCTAGTTTCTATAACTTTCCTGAATACAAAAGGTAAAACTTACTTAATCTTTAACTTGCTAATAAAATATATACAAGTAAAAGTTGGTAACATAACTCTTTAAACTTATAAATCTTTATTTTCCAGTCCTCCTTTACACCTTCCCTGGACCTACAAACTTGATCACACTGATCATAACAAAAGAAGCAAAGATTGGCTTCAAAACAAAAACAATTTACCTAAGATTTATAAGGAGCCCTGCCTCAACTGAAAAGACTCTGCCTCTACCTTTCAAAATTTTCTAAAGAGTTTCAATATTGAACACAAAACAAATATACCCTACAATCCCAAAGGCCAAGGAATCATTAAATGAGCTAATGGAATATTCAAACTCCAAATTAAAAAAGAAGGGGGGAATACACCCCTGCATTATACTTTTTTTTTTAACCAGGGATTGAACTCAGGGACACTTGGCCACTGAACCACATCCCCAGCCCTATTTTTGTATTTTATTTAGAGACAGGGTCTCACTGAGTTGCTTAGGGCCTCGCTAAGTTGCTGAGGCTGGCTTTGAACTCGTGATCCTCCTGACTCAGCCTCCCAAGTCACTTGGATTACAGGCGTGCGCCACCACGCCCAGCTTCCTGCATTACACTTTAAATTTGACTGTACAAGCCCTTTCTTCATTAAAATTTCCTCACCTTTGATGATAAAGGCCTCTCTCCTATTCATAAGCACTGGGGTGTTGTTCCGCGCCAAACAACAAAGGTTGAGTGCCCACCCTTGGACCAGCCAGAGGGGGCACGGGGGTCAAACAGGATGGTAAGTGTCGACGGCGGCTGAAAAACGCACACCAGCCGGGAGTCTGTCAAGCAGTATCTCAGTTTAATGGAGAGGTGAAACAGGTATATGAAAAGGGAGCGAGGGGAGGAGATACAGGCGGGGGCCAATCATCTTAAAGGTCAACAGCACATGCAGTACACAGCAAGGCCTGCAGGGCAGAGGTCTGCTAAGATGTAAAGCTGCTCAGGTTCATGGAAGTTGAATGAGCCAATCCTGGGCCGCCACCTTGGTGGTACCATGAGTGGGGAAGGCTTTTGCCCCGAGGGTGTTGTTAATGTGGTCGCCATCTTAAGGTGTGTCCCTACACTGGGGTGCTCTAATGTCACCCCCAACTCCACTGCCACTAGTTCGGTGGAGGGACCCACTAACTAACACATGGCATAGTCCACACCCATTGCTAATCCAGGGCAGAGGATTTGCTTGTATCTTTTCAGAAACTGCAGAAAAGCCTCTGTAGGTACTGGCCAAGAACATTCATCCTCATGCCCCTGACTCAACAGATGGAGAATTTGTCTCTGAAAGACCAGTGCCCCCCATACCATCCATGAATAAGACGTCAACGTGCACAAAAAATCATCTGGGGAGACATCAAAAGCCTTGAAGATCAAGCAGCAGCTATGGCTCCTGACCCAGATCAGGAGCTGGGACTTAATTTCTCTTAATGTGTGCTATTATTACTGCTAACTCAGGAATTGCTGATGCTGCACCTTTGAGCATTTAGATGCTCAAATACATTATAACATATGGGATTGGTTAACATCTTGGCTACCAAATATCACTTGGTTGAAGAGCGTATTCATTAGTAGGGTGCTTAGTATACTTCTGCTATTTCTTTGCCTCTGTGGGTTTCAATGCATTTATAATCTTTTCACAAGACAGCTGCTAGAACACAAATAGCAGCAACAGTTAGTGGTTCAGGCCCTGTCAGCATCTATCAAAGAAGAAAAAGGGAACATGCAAGCATTTGTAGCTGCCCTCACTAATCAATAATATGATTGTTATGTTTTACTACTAAATTGTTATCACTTTACTAATGAAATTCACTGTATTGTTGTACTACTGAAATTTTAAGACTGTACTTACGAAGTTTGCCTCATGTATTGCTACACTACTGCAACCTCCTATCTTGTTAAGATGCCAAAGACTAAGATTGTTTCTCTTCCCTGCTGGAGTCTACCTCACATATTGTGATGCCAGTGTTGCTGTTACTGAGCAGTTCAACAATGAGCTCACAGTTCAAAAAAGAAAGGGGGGAGATGTGGGGATGCAGAAAGAAGCCACTGAAGTATATATGCTCCCTAGGCTGCACAAAGGTAGAATCCTTGACTGCACACTCAGGATTATTCATGCTTCTGGAGAAAACTCCCAAGTGACCTGACCTGCCGACGGCCATTGCCCCAGGTGAGCTTTGCTCATCCTCCTCTTTCCTTCCTCCCTTTGGCAAACTCCTAATTTGTGTGACTCCTAATTGGACCATCCTTACAGACTATCATGTTACACTACTGGTTCTTTGTTCTCAGACTCCCCTCTTCTATAAAAGTGCTGAAATTCTTTAATAAATTTGCGACTGGTAACTAGTACTTGCTCTCCCGTGGTGGTAGCCCTGTCATCTTACCCCCTCCAGAAGGGAAAACACCCCACAGGTCGAGGCCTAGCCAGATGGCTACTACAATGAACTAAGGCCTTTTCCACATTGCTTACATACACATGGTTTTTCTCCACTGTGTTTTTTTTTCACATCTTCTGATTACATCAGAATGAGTGAAAGCTTTCCCACATTGTTTACATATATGGGGTTTCTCTGCCCTGATCCGTTCCTGTTTTCTAATGGAGCTGGAAGAACTAAAGGCTTTTCCACATTGCTTATGCACATAGGGTTTCTCTCCTTTGTGAATTTGTTCATGTTTTTTCACATATCTACAATACTGAAGGCTTTTCCACATTGCTTACACATATACAGTTTCTCTCCATTGTGAATTTGTTCATTTTTTTCATGTATTTAGATGGACTAAAGCCCTTTTCACATTACTAACATACATATGGTTTCTTTCCACTGTGAATCTGTTCCTGAATTTGAAGGGCATTAGGAAAACAAAACTTTCCCACATTGTTTGCATTTATAAGGTTTTTCTCCACTGTGAAGTTGTTCATGCATTTGAAGGTACCAGAAGGAAGGAAAGATTTTTCCGCATTGCTTACACTCATAGGGTTTCTCACCACTGTGAACTCGTTTGTTTTCCAAGGAAGCTGGAAGAAGTAAAGTATCTTCCGCATTGTGGACACATATAGGGATTCTCTCTACGGTGAATTTTTTCATGGATTTTAACATAACTGGAAGAAATAAAGGCTTTCCCACATTGTTTGCATTTATAACATTTCTGTTCACTATGAATTTGTTCATGGATTTTAATGTAAGTGGAAGAACTAAAGCCTTTTCCACATTGGTGCATACATAGGGTTTCTCTCCACTGTGAATTTGTTCATGCTTTCTAAAGACACTGGAATAACTAAGGGCTTTTCCACATTGCTTACATACACCGGGTTTCTCTGCACTTTGTTTGCTCATGTGTTTTCCTGTATGCTGAAGTACTAAAGCCTTTTCCACACTGCTTACACACATAGGGTTTCTCTCCACTGTGGAATTGTTCATGTGCTTTCATGCCGCAAGAAGTAGTAAAACCTTTTCCACATTGTTTACATACATAGGGTTTCTCTCCACTGTGAACTCGTTCATGTTGTCTAAGGGAGCCGGGAAAAGTAAAGGCTTTTCCACATTGCTTACATACACAGGGTTTCTCTCCACTGTGTACTCGTTCATGGAATTTAGCAGAAGTGGAAGAACTAAAGGCCTTCCCACACTGTTTGCATTTATAAGGTTTCTCTCCACTGTGAATTCGTTCATGGACCTTAACATAACTGGAAGAACTAAAGGCTTTCCCACATTGTTTGCATTT
>JAJEJO010016105.1:0-19415 GCA_020662805.1 Glaucomys volans | reverse complement strand
AGAGAGAGAGAGAGAGAGAGAGAGAGAGAGAGAGAGAGAGAGAGAGACAGAGAGGACTAAATGGATTCAGCAATCAGTTGTATTTCTATCCACTGACATGAATAATTAAGACAAGCATTTATTAAATAGCATTGGACTGGAAAAATATTTAGGTTCAAACTTAAATACTATTGTGAAAGACTTGTACACTGGAAGTTAATATTGCTGGAAGAAATTACAGAATACAGAAATAAATGGAACAACATAGTGTGATAATATATTTGAAGACTTTATATTGTTAAAATGCCCATATTACCCAAGGCAATCTATAGATTTAATGTAAAATTCTTACAGTGTTCGTTACAGTACTAGAAAACTCCATTCTAAAATTCATATCAGTAGTCAAGAGAATCCTAAAAGAAAAAAACCTTGAAAAATTGGAGAATCATTCTTGATTTTAAAATATACTATGAAACAACAATAAGCAAAATTGTGTAGTACTAGAAAAAAACAGAAATATGAACCAATGGAATAAAATAGAGATCTCAGAAATAAACCTTCATATCTATGGTCAATTTGTTTTAGACAAGTGTGCCAAAACTATTCAGTAAGTGAAGGGAGAGTCTTTACAGCAAATAATATTGGGAAAACTGGATATCAACATGAAGATAAATGAAGTAGTACTCTTACCTATCACCAAATGTAAAAAGTAATTCATAATGAATAAACTAAATAAATATAAGCACCATAACTATAAAACTTGTAGAAGAAAACATAGGGGAGAAGTTTCATACCATTGTGTTGGCAATGATTTTTCAGGCATAATACGAGAGACACATGCATCAAAAAAATTGGACTTAATCACAATTAAATATTTTTGCATCCAAAGACACCATCAATAGATTGAGAAGTCAATGCACAGAATGAAGAAAATAGTTCAAATTAATATCTGATAAGAGATTAATATCCATAATACATAATGAAATTCTATAATTGAAGGACAAAATACAATTAATCTGATTTAGAAATGAGTAGACATTTCTTTAAAGAAGATACACAGATGGCCAGTAAGCACTTGAAAAGATGCTCAATATCATGAATCTTTAAGGAAATGCAAATGAAATCACAATTAGATACCTTTATACACCCTTTCAGATGGTTACTATGATAAACACACACACACATGCACAAGCACACAAGTCCCAAAATGCAAACTAAAACCATAATAACCACACTATCACTTCACATGTATTAGAATTGCTAGTATCAAAAATATGAAAGAATGAAAATATTGACAAACGTGGAGAAAAAGGAACACTTGCACACTCTTGATGGGATGTAAATTAGTTTAGCCATTCTGGAAAACGGTATGGAGTTTCCTCAACAATTAAAAATAGAACTGCCAAATGGCCTAGAAATCCTAGTTCTCAGTATATATCCAAAGAAGTGAAATCAGTATGTGGAAGAGATAGTCACATTCCGATATCAATTGTAGCATTATTTACAATAGCCACAATATGGAATAAATCTGAGTGTACATCAATAGAAGAACTGACAAAGAAAATGTGATGCATATACATAATGGAGTAGTATTCAGCCTTTAAAAAGAAGGAAATTTGGGCTGGGGTTGTAGCTCAGTGGTAGAGCACTCACCTAGCATGGGTGAGATACTGGGTTAGATCCTCAGCACCACAGTAAAATAATATAAAGGCATTGTGTCCACCTACAATTTGAAAATACATTTAAAAAAAGAAGGAAATTCTATCATTTGTGACAACTTGGAGAATATTGTGTTAAGTGGAATAAGCCAGGCACAGAAAAACAAATATGGGATTTTAAAAAGTCAAACTCATAGAAATACAGTAGAATGATGGTTATCAGGAGCTAGAGGAAAGAGTTTGGGAGATGCTTGTCCATGGATTCAAAATTTCAGTTAGAAGGATCAAGGGATCTATTATACAATATGATGACTATAATAGCAATGTGTTGTATTCTTGAAAATTGCTAGGGATTAAGTGTTCTTACCACAAAAAGATCACGATGAGAAGTAATCCATGTTAATTAGCTCAATTTAGCCATTCCACAATGTATGCATATTTCAAAACAACAAGATATAAACAAAAAGATATATACTTTTGTCAATTAAAAATGTAAAAGAAAACATAAAACAAAATGACAAGTGTTGATAAGGATGTGAAAAGAACATTTCATGGTGAGATATAAATGGTGCAGTCACTATAGCAAATAGTGGTGTTTTTGTAGTGGATATTCTAAAACTTGAATATGAAATTAGCATATAATATTGTCTTTTTACTTCTGGTTATATTACCAAAATATTTGAAAGCAAGGACTCAAACAGATATTTCTACACCCATGCTCAGAGCTGCATTATTTGTCAATATTCAAAAGGTGGAAACAATCCAATATCCATTGGTGGATAACAAGGTAAACCAAGTATAATTATATACACAATGGAATATTACTCAGCCTTCTGAAAGAATAACATTTTGATACATGTCTTAAAATGAATGAACCTTGAGGACATTATGTGAAGTGAAATAATCCAAACACAATAGGAAAAATGTTGTATGATATCACTTAGATGAGGTATTCTGAGTAGTCAAACTCATAGAAAAATAAAATGTTGACTACCAAAGGTTGGGAAGAGGGGAATGAGGAATTATTTTAAGGCATAAAAAGTTTCAGATAGATGGTAGTGATGCACCAAAGTATTAGATATACATATAATGCCACTATACATAAAAAGTTTTAATAGTCACATTATGTTACATATAATACTATAAAAATATTAAACATAAATGTTGTCACATGCCCAACTCATTTCCCACATTAGTATGGAACAGAAATGAAAACCTATATCCACATGATCATATATATTTGAATGTTTGCTGCAGGTTTACTCACAAGTGCCCAAACCAGAAGCAGTGCAAATGCCATCAACTGGTGAATGAATAAACAATATATGGTTTATTTATACAATGAAATATTGCTCAGCAATTAAGAGACCAAACTATTGTTGTACATTACAAGTGTGTTCTTGTAGATAGCTCATTTGGGGATCAAATTGAATTTATTTATTTTGCCTCTGCGTTGTATGTGTTTCACACATATTTTTTATGTAAACTCCCTATTGGGTATATGGTTGCAAATATTTTCTCCCATTTCATTGATTTTCTTTTCATTTTATAGATTGCATCTTTTTCTGGGAAAAAAAACTTTTTAGTCTGATATAGTCCCAATTTTTTTTGTGTGTTTGGTGTCATGTCCATAGGATCATTGTGAAGATGAATGCAGAGGAGTTTTGCCCATTTTCCTCTAGGAATATTGTGGTGGGGTCTAACGTTTAGTTATTTAATCAATTTTGAGTGATTTTCACATATGGTAGAAGAAAAAAATCTAATTTCAATATTTTGTTGTGGATATCCTGATTTCACAACATTTATTGAAGTGACTATCATTTCCATATTGTGTATTCTCATCACTTTTATTGAAAATTAGTTGACTCTATATGTATATGTTTATTTTCTGGACTCTGTTGTGTTACATTGGTTTATGTGTCCGTTTTTACTTCAGTACAATATTTTTGTAAAAAAAATAGTTTTTAGTTGTAGATGGGCACAATACCTTTATTTTATTTATTTTTATGTGGTTCTGAGGATTGAACCCAGTGCCTCACACGTGCTAGGCAAGCACTCTATCACTAAGCCACAAACCCAGCCCTACAATATTACTTGGATTACTCTATCTTTATAATATACTTTGACATCAAGTACTGTGGTGCCTTCTTTTTCATGATCTCCTTGGCTATTTAGGTTCTTCCAGTTATATGAAATAATCATCAAGGAAATGCAAATGAAAACCATAATGAGATAGCACCCTCACACCTGTTAGGATAGATAACATCAAAATGTCAAAGGATAACAAGTATTGGTGAGGATGTGGAGAAAGGGAACACTTATACACTATGGTCGAATCACAAATTGGTACAGCCACTAGGGAAAACAGTATAAACATTCCTCAATAAGCTAAAACTAGAACTATTATGATCTAGCAAATTCCAATTCTGGGTATATATCCATAGAACTGAAATCAAGATCTTAAAGAAATGTCCACACTCCCATGTTCATTACAGCATTATGCACAATACTTAAGATTATGGAAACAACCTAAGTGTCCATCAATGCATGAATGGATTTTAAAAAGTGATATATAATGGAATATTATTCAGTCTTTTAAAAGAAGGAAAGTCTGCCATTTGCAACAGTATAGGTAAAAAATGAAGGACATTATGCTAGTTGGAAATAATCCAGACACATAAAGATAGGAACTAAGTTCTAATTGAAAGCAGGTAGGGTGTGGCTTGAGGAGGTGGATCATTGGGGGCATGACTTTAGGGTTTATAATGTACCCTGTGAGGTGAACAAGTTCTCTCTCTCTCTCTCTCTCTCTCTCTCTCTCTCTCTCTCTCTCTCTGTTTCCTGATCATGTCCTGAGCCACTTTCCTCCTCCATACTCTTCTGCCATGATGTTTGGCCTCATCTCAGGCCCAGAGGAATGGAGTTGGTCATCTATGGACTATGATCTCTTAAATCACAAGCACCCAAATAAACTTTTCCTCCTCTAATTGTTCTTGTCAGGTCTTTTGGTCACAGCAGTGAAAAAGCTGACAAAAACAGTACCAATTAGCCCAGTCAGACTGACATATAAAATTAACCATCACAATATATCTTTTCATTTTCCTTGGATAAATGCCTAAAAGTAGCATGTCTAGGTTATATGGTGAGTATTTAAGTTTTTTAAAAGGCAAGAAAACTGTTTTCCAAAGTGGTGGTGTTTTTATACATTACTACCAATAATGTACACGAGTTCCAATTGATTAACATTCTCAACAACATTTAATAAGATCAATTAGCATTTAAATTTTGGCCATTTTATGGTTATGTGGAAGCTTATTGTGTTTTTGATTTGTATTTCCCTAATAACTAAAGGTGTTGAGCACCTTTTCATGTCCTACTTCCCATTCATTTATTCACTTTGTGAAGTGTCTCTTCAAATCTTCCCATTTTCTTATTGCTTGCATTGTGGTTTTTTCCATATTTTTTTAATTGGTGCATTATCGTTGTATATTATGGTGGGACTTGTTGTTACATATTTATACATGCATCAATACAACAATATAATTTGGCCAATATTTCTCTTTTTCCCAGTATTTCTCCTTTCCATCTCCTCCTCCTTCCCGCAGCCCCTTTCCTCTACTCTACTGATGTTCCTTCAGTTTCCATGAGCTCCCTTCCCACTTTTCTTTTTCTTTTCTCTCTAGCTTCCACATAACAGAAAAAAACACATGACTATTGACTTTTATTTTGACCTACTTCACTTAACATAATGTTCTCAATTCCACCCACTTTCTTGCAAAAGACATAATTTCATTTTTCTTTATGGCTGAATAAAATGCCATTGTGTATATATACTGCATTTCTTTACTCGCCCATCCATTCATGGTCACCTAGATTAGTTCCATAGTTTGGATATTGTGAATTGTGCTGCCATAAACGTTGGGTAAGTATGTATTACTGCAATATGATGACTTTAATTCTTTAGGATAAATACCAAAGAGTGGTATACCTGGGTTATATGGTTGTTACATTCTTAGTCATTTCAAGAACCTCCATACTTTCTTCCATAGTGGCTTTACTAATTTACAATCCTTCCAACAGTGTAAAAGTATTCCTTTATCTCCACATGGTCTCTAGCATTTATTGTTTGTATTGCTGATGACTGCCATTGTAACTGAAGTGAGATGAAATCTCAGTGTAGTTTTGATTTGCATTTCCCTAATTACTAATGATCTTGAATATTTTTTCATGTATTTGTTAGCCATTTGTACTTACTTTGACCAGTGTCCCTTTAGTTCATTTGCTCATTTATTAACTGTGTGGTATTTTTGTGTGTGTTAAGTTTTTTTAGTTCATTATATATTCTAGATATTAGTACTCTTTCAGAGAGTAGTTAGCAAATATTTTCTCCCATTCTGTAGGTTCTCTCTTCACATTCACGGTTGTTTCCTTTGCTGTGCAAAGCTTTTAAATATGATTTATTAACTCAGGGAATAATTTTCTGAAATTTAGGGGTCCTATTGAGAAAATAATTGCTTACACCTTATGTTGGAATGTTGACCCTATATTTTCTTCTAGGAGTTGAATAGTTTCTGGTCTCAATTCTAGATCATTGATTCATTTTGGGTTGAGTTTTGTGCAGGGTGAGAGATAGGGCTCTAAATCCATTCTTCTATATGGACAACCAGTTTTCATAGGACAATTTGTGAAGAGGACTCTCCTTTCTCCAGTGTGTTTTTGGCATCTTTGTGAAGGATCAAATGGAAGTATCTGTGTGGGTTGCGTCTGCATCTTCCATTCTATGTGTCTGTTTTTATGCCAGTACAATGCAGTTTTTATTACTATATTTCTGCACTATAATTTGAGAACAGGTATCGTGATGCCTCCAGCACTGCTTTTTTTGGCTTAGAATTGCTTTGGCTACTCTTGATGTTTTATTCTTCCAAATGAAATTGAGGACCATTTTTTTCTAGGTCTATGAAGAATGTCATTGGCATTTTGATGGGGATTGCATTGAATCTGTATATTCCTTTTCATACTATGGCCATTTTGACAATATTAATTCTGCCTATCCATGAACACGAGAAGTCTTGCCATCTTCTTGTGTCTTCTTCAATTTCTTTCTTCAATGTTCTATAGTTTTCAATGCAGAGGTCTTTCACATGCTCAGGTAGATTTAATCCTAGGTAGTTTTTTTTAAGCTATTGTGAATGAAATTAGATTCCTGATTTCTTTCTCAGCAGATTCATAATAGGTGTATAAGAAAACTATTGATTTGGTTTTTGTACATTGATTGTGTACCTACTACTTTGCTGAATTTATTAGTTTTAGCATTCTTCTGGTGGAGCTTTTTGGATCTTCTAAGAATAGGACCATATTATCTGCAAAGAGCGATAGTTTGACTTCTTCCTTTCCAATTTTACCCCTTTATTTCCTGCTTTTGTCTAATTGCTCTGGCTAGAGTTTTTCATGTTATTTTGAATAAGAGTGTTGAGAGTGGACATCCTTTTTTCAGAGAAATTTCAATTTTATTTTTGTCAGCATTTCTTTTTCTAAATGGTACATAATATTGGAATTTATTGTTATATATTTGCACATGCACACAGTGCATAACAATATAATTTGACTAATATCCCTCTCCAGTACTTCCCCTCTCCCTTTCCACCTCCTGTCCCTAGTCCTTTTCCTCTACTGATCTCCCATTGATTTTTTATTTGTTATTTTTATATATACATGACAGTAGAGTGTATTTTGACATATTACACATATAGGGAGTACATAACTTATTCTAATTAGGATCTCATTCTTGTAGTGGTACATGATGTGGAGTTTCACTGGTTGTGTATTCATATATGAACATAGGAAAGTTAGGACACTTGTCTTGTTCTGGATTACAAAGAACAACAGGCTTTAAGTTTTTCCCCATTCACTATGATGTTGGCTTTGGGTTTGTTGTTTATAGTCTGTTTTAGTAAGTTTTGTGTTGCTGTGAACAAAAGACCCAACAAGAACAATTTAGAGAAGGAAAAGTTTATTTGGGGCTTACAGTTTCAGAGGTCTTGGTTCATAGACAACCACTCCATTGTTCTGGGCTTGCATGAGGCCGAATATCATCACTGAAGAGTGTGGTGGAGGAAAGCAGCTCAAGACATGGAACGAGGAAGCAGAAAGAGGGAGAAAGACAGCTCCACTCTCCAGCAACAAAACACGTACCCAAAAGGCCCATCTCCAGCCATAACCTACCTCCTTATGGTTACCACCCAGTTAATCCCTATGAAAGTAATACACTGATTAGGTTAAGGTTCTCATAACCCAATCATTTCACCTTTAAGTTTTCTTGCATTATCTCACACATGAGCTTTTGGGGGACACCTAATATTAAAACCATAACATAGCCTTTATGATACTGAAGTACTTTCCTTTCATCCTTAGTTTCTTCAGTGTTTTTGTTATGACTGTATGCTGAATTTTGTTAAGGGTTTTCTCTGAAACTCTGAAGATGACTGTGATGTTTTCTTTAATTCTGTTTACTTGGTAAATTACACTTATTGATTTGCCTATATTAAACCATCCCTTGTATTCTTTTGATAAAACCATCTTGATCCTGATGTACAATCTTCTTTGTATGTTTTTGAATATGATTTAGAAGTGTTTTATTAGGGATTTTTGCTTCTTAGTTCATCAGGAATCTTGAGCTGTAGTTTTATTTCCTTGATGTGTCCTTATCTAGTTTGGGTATGAGAGTGATACTGGGTTCACAGTGTTCCACACAGTGGAATAATTTGAGGATCAATTTGAGGATCATGTGCATTGGTTCTTCTTCAGAGGTCTGTTAATCAGCTAATAATCCATCTGGTCCTGGGCTTTTGTTTGTTGGAAGGCTTTTTATTACTGTTTCTATCTCATTGCTAGTTATTGGTGTGTTTAGGTTTCCTATGTCCTCTTGCTTAAAAATTGGCAAGCTGCATGTGTCTAGAAATGCATCCATTTCTTCTAGGTTTTCCAATTTATTGTAATATAAGTTTTCTAGATAGTCCCTAATGAGTCTCTGGCTTTCTATTATGCCTGAGGTGATTTCCTCTTTGTCATCTCTAATTTTATTAATGTGGGTCTTCTCTGTTTTCTTTTGGTTAGTTTGGCTAAGAGCTTAACAATTTTATTTATCTTTTCAAAAATGAACTCTTATTTAATTGATCCTTTGTAATTTTTTTATTCTCAATGTCATTGATTTTGGTTCTGATCTCAATTATTTCCTTCCTTATACTGGTTTTGGAATAGTTTGTTCTTGTTTTTCAAGAGCCTTGAGATGCTTCATTATGTCATGTATTTGGAATTATCCTGATTTTCTTATTTAGGAATTGATTGCTACATTTTTTTCCTTTTGAACCCCTTTCATAGTGTTCCAGAAGTTCTGGTATGTTATATGACTATTCTCATTTGATTCTATGAATTTTTAAATTTCTCCTCTGATTTATTCTATTTTCCATTCATCATTGAATCTCTGTGTTATATATTTTCTGTAGGGTTTTTTGATGTTGATTTCTAATTTCATTCCATTACAATCTATTAAGACACAAGGGGTTATGTCAATGTTTGTATTTGCTAAGAGTTGCTTTGTGACCTAAAATATGTCTATTTTTCAGAAGGTTACATGAGCAGCTGAGAAGAAAGTGAATTCAACTGTCATTGGATGAAATGTACTTTGGATGTGCATTTGATTTATAATATGTTTTTAATTCTGAAGGGTCTTTACTGAATTTATGTCTGCATTACTCAGAGAGGTGTGTTGAAATCACTCAGTATTATTGATCTGGTCTCTATCTGTGTCTTTGAGTAGTGTCTGTTTCTTGTAATTTGGAGCACAAGTATTTACTTTTATCTTCTTTTTGGATTGTTTGCTTTACCAGTATGAAGTAACCTTCTTTGTCTCTTCTGATTAATTTTGACTTGAAGACTTCTTTGTTGGCTATCAGAGTAGTTATTTCTTCCTTCTTTTTTCCAGGCTCCATTGGCATCTATTAATTTTCATCCTTTCACTTTCAGCCTGTGGCTGTCTTTACCTGTAAGGTGAGTCTCTTGCAGAAAGTATTGTTGGATCTTGTTTTTAAATCCTTTCTGACAGCCTGTGTCTTTCAATTGGAGATTTGAGACCACTTAAATTCAGTTAGTTATTATAGAAATGTGTTTCTTAGTTCTTGCACTTTTGATTTACTTCTATTGTTTAAATTGGCCCTATTTCTCATTTGCCTAGCTACTCTCCAAATGAGATTTGTCCGTTTCTGAGCTCTGGGATTTGTTTTTTATTTCTTCTATGTGAAGTATTTCTTTAAATATTTGCTATAGCATTAGTTTAGCAGTCATGAATGTTTTGAGTTTCTCCTTACCTTGGAAGATTTTTATTTCTTTGATTGTGAAGGATGGGTTTGCTGAAGATAGCAATCTTGTTTGAAATATTTTCCTTCAGGACTTGGGCAACACATTCCAAGCCCTCCTGAATTTTAGAGATTTTTCTAAGAAACCAGAAATAATTCTCATTGGCTTGCCTCTAAATATGACCTGGTGTTTTTCTTTTGAGGCTTTAAAAATTCGATCTTTATTCTGTATGTTAGGTATTTTAATTATAATGTGTCAAGGAGAAGTTCTTTTTGCCTTGTCCATTTGGGCTGAATGCCTTCTCTATCTGAATTTCCATCTCATTCTCAAGGTTTGGAAATTATGCCACTAGACTGCATTTCACAACACTCTTTGATTTTTTTTTGATTCTTAAATCTGGTATCTTAATGTTGCTCCAGACTTCTTATATAGTCTGGTTATGATTACTTATTTTCTTTTCTTCAATACTGTCTGAATGTTCAAGGCAAACCACTTTGTCTTCCAACTCTAAGCTTGTGTCTCAGCATGGCATACTCTATTAAAGAAACTTTCAACTGAACATTCTAGTTTGTTTATTCTATGTTTCATTTCCATGATTTCTGTTTGGTTCTTTTTCAATATCTCTATCTCCTGTACTATTTTCCTAATGCATTCAGTTTTTTTAATGTTCCCTTGGAATTCGTTGATTATTTTTATAATCATTCTTTTGAATTTCTTATATTTCTTCCATTTCGATATCTTTGGAGTCAGTTGATGGTGAATTATGAAGTTTGGGAGGTTTCATGTTCCTTGTTTTTTTCGTATTTCTTGTATTCTTTAAAATTTTTAAAAATATATCTATTTTTAGTTGTAGATGAACACAATACCTTTATTTTATTTATTTATCTTTATGTGGTGCTGAGGATCCAACCCAGGGCCTTACATGTGCTAGGCAAGTGCTCTACCACTGAGCTACAACCCAGACCCATATTTCTTATATTTTTATGTTGGATTTTATTCATTTGTTTAGATTGATTTCTCTTTCATGATTACATGTGGGTCTTTTTCAGTGCACAGCCTTATCTTGCCAATGTATCCTAGGATGATCTTTATTGAGACTCCCCTCCATATGTGTGGTATCCACAGCCTTTTTGTTCTCACTGTTTTTGCTATAGGAGTGGACATCCATGAGTGAGACCCAATCCCCACCCACCCAGTCATTCCTACGTGGGGACTGTTCATTAGTTTGGGATTTTTGTCTCTTCTATTCTGTATATTAAAAAGAATACAAAAAGAGAATTCTTCTCAAGAGAATTGAAGTTTGTGTTCTATTCTTATACAAAATTTCTTCCGTTTTGTCTTTTCTATTCTTATACAAAAGTCTCTTCTATTTAAACTCTGATGTTTGAGTGTGGTTAATTTGTGTGTGGAGCAAGGCATGCTCTCTCTTACCTGGGTTTAATTCAGCAGAGAGTCTCTACCTTGTTAACTTGTAGAGTCCCTGTAGATTAACAGAACCTCATACAAGAGGGGAAACAAACAATATCAACAATGAAAGTAAACAGTATATAGTATTATAATAAATGTATGGTACCTATTATGATATCTGCAATGCTAATTACCACAAAACAAGAATGATGGTGTCAGCAATTGCCAACAGAGCAAACAATAAAGAGCCTTGATCTAGATCTGGCATTAAAGTTAACAGGCAGCATCAAGTATGCGATCGATAGTGCTAATAACTGCAATGACATGAATGGGTGGAGTGGAAGTTATATAAATCAACTAGTTTTAAAATATGGCAACTATACAGTTCATTATGAGAAAAGAAATGTGATAGGTGAAAGAATGTTTAGGATGTTCAAAATGTGACTAGAGAGAAGGCAGAATAGACGTAGCAAGAGATGGCTATAAAGTAAGAAGAGAGAAATAGGGAAAAACAAAGTAAAGGGAGAAATAAAGAACAGGAAAACTTGGCTATTAGTGGGAAAAGGAAGGAGTAAAAGAGAAACAAAAAAATAAACAAAATAAACAAACAAAAATCCCTAACCTTCAAAAGACAAGGAAAAATGACTATCATAAAAATGCTAAAAAATAAAAATGATGTGTGGTGTGCTGTACACACACACACACACACACACACACACACACATACACACAAAGAAAACAAGATTGTTTTTCAAAAGTTCTTAATGAAAAATGAAAGAATTGTCTCCACTGAAGTGGTTAAAACTGTCGATAAGGATGGATGCCCAACTGTCCTTTCCATTTCTTTTTGGGCCATGTGCAGAGTGAGAGAGAGGGAGTATAAGTACTGGCTGGGGGTTGGTAACCCCTTCCTCTTGTTGCTCACTGAGCTGCCAACTGAAATGGCTTGAAACTGAAGTTGACTGAAATATCCTTCAGCTTCCCTTGCCACCAGTATAAGGTAGGATGGAATGGGAAGTAGTGTAAATTGGAGTTTTGCATGGACAGACCAGATCACTGTACTCCTCTGGGCTGGACCGTAGGTCTAATGAAGCCTTAGTGCCTTTGTTGAGTGGTATCTGCTCTGGAAAGATTAGATCAACACACCACTAGGGGCAGGCAGATGACAATCTCTGCTGGGAGTCTGAAGCTCAGGAGTCTCCCAAGAATTCTATTCATGAGGATGAGGTTCCAGCCCTCCACAGGTCTCACATAGTCTGCTGCCCACAAATAGAGCCTTCTCAGGCTTAGTTCCTGAGTGTATGCACACCTGCCTGACCCTCTTCAGCTAGTTATGTGAGCTGCAAAACTCAAAGGGAAAGCAAGTTGTACTCCCCTCCAATTTTCTGACTTGAATCCTCCTGGGCACAGCCTTCTCTGTGTCCATTTCACTCATTCAACCAGGTGCACCCTAGGCCACACGGTAAGCCCTTGATAGAACAGTATGGTAATGTTTGCTATGAATTCTCCAGCTCAAACAGCAGCAAGCTTCAAATGTGGTCTTCTCAAGATTGTTCCTGGCCTTAGCTCTCCGCTTGAAAGTTGGGAAACACAGCCAGATATGGTGATGCACACCTATAATCCTAGTGGCTTGGGAGGCTGAGTCAGGAGGATAGTGAGATCAAAGTCAGCCTCAGCAACTTTGCAGGGCGCTAAGCAACTCAGCAAAACCTGTCTCTAAAAAAAATACAAAAAGTGCTGGGGGTGTGACTCAGTGGTTCTCTGTCCCTCAGTTCAATCCCTGTACCAAAAAACAAAAACAAAAACAAAAAAAGTTGAAAAACACAAATCACTTTTCAAACACTGCTTTGCTGTGTAGATTCTTAATCAGCTAAGGTAAGGAATCTTTTCTGATCTACAGAATTTTCTGTGCCAAATTTGCTGTGTTTCTGTTTGTGTTATCCCTCCCATCTACAATGAACTAGTACTGTTGCCAATGCTGCACCAGTTAGCTCCAAAATACTCTTCCTTATTTATTGCTCAATATACAACAATTTCTGAGTGTCTGAGAGAGTATAACTGTCTGATATTGAATTTCAGTAAATTTCCTGTTTCATCTGCTGCTTGAATCCAAGACCAGAACAACTAGAAATGTAGTCTTCCTTTAATCTGCCATCTTGAATTTCTGATACACACACACACACAAACACACACATACACACACAAATATATTGGTACTAGAGATTGGACCCGGGGTGCTTAACCTCTGAGCCACATCCCCAGCCCTATTTTGTATTTTATTTAGAGACAGGGTCTCACTGAGTTGCTTAGTGCCTTACTAAGTTGCTGAGGCTGGCTTTGAACTCACGATCCTTCTACCTCAGCTAAATTGCTGAGACTGACTGTGAATTTGTGATCCTCCTGCCTCAACCTCTCAACCACTAGAATTGCAAGGTGTGCACTACCGTGCCTGGTTCTCTTTTGGATTCTTATGTTTGAGTTGCAAAAGGTCATATATTCTAGATACAAGTATTGTGTCTACTCTGTGCTCTACAAATATTTTGTATTAGTATTTAGGTTGCATTTTCATTTTCTTAAAATTTTCATTTTGAAAACCATTTTTTTTATGTTTAACTTATTGATGCTGTTCTTATATAATTTGTTCTTTTGTGTCCTACTTAAGAAATCATTGCTGCTGGGTGGGGTTGTACATGACTGAAATTCTACCCACTGGGGAGACTGAAGCAGGAAGATCACAAGTTAGAGGTCATACTGGGCAACTTATTAAGATCCTTTCTCAAAAAACAAAGTGGATGTGGGGGCACTGGGGATGTAGTTTATTAATAAGAGTACCCTTGGGGTTCAATCTGAGCATAGCAAATATATATATATATACACACATATATATGTGTATATATACACATATAGTATAGAGAAATCCAATTATTATAACAATTTGATAACTTGCGAATTTTGTACCTTACTCCAATTTTTCTACATAGTCATATCATTTTCTAATAACATTTTTACTTTTTCCTTTCCTATAAGGATGACTTTTTCAGTTTTTAAACTTTATTTCTTATTGTACTTTCTAGAGACAATGTTACAATATTGAAAAGTAGTGACAAAGGTGCTTATCTCTGCTGTATTTCTGATATTCAGTGGAAATCACTCAGTCTTTCATTTAATACGATATTATTTGTAGGTATATGCCCTTCATCAGGTTGAAGGAGTTGTCTTCTATTCACATTTTGCTGAGAGATTATTTTTAAAAGTTAGAAATGGATGTTGTATTTTGTAATTTTTCTTCATCTATGGGATTATCATACATTTTTGACAATTATCATGGTTAATCAAATTGATTTTCAAATGTAAGCACACATTTCTTTTCCTGGGATAAATGCAACTTAGACTGTATATTCTACTCCTACATATTTTTTAATTCCAATTGCTAAACTTGTGTTAAGGACTTTGCATCTATGATTTTGAGAGATATTGGTATATTGCTGTCTTTTATTGTAATATCTTTTAAATTGTTGATACAATAGAACTTCTGAACTCATGAAAGCATGTGTGAAATATTACCTTTCTTCAATTTCCTGAAAGATTTTGTGTAGAATTAGTACTAGTACTTCACTGAATATTTGAAGGAGTACACTGTTGAGTACACTTTTGGCTTGGAGTTTTCTTTGTAGGAATGATTTTAACTGCTTATTTAATTTATTTGGTGGAGGAACTGGCATTCCTTTTATCTGCTTTTTTCTTGAATATTTTTATTATCCCATAGTAATTGGATATATCAGTGGGGTTCAGTGTGAGATATTCATTCATTTTTATGAGTTGGGAATTTCATACCCTTTTAGTCATTTTCAATTTTATCATGAATTATTTTGCCCATTATTTACTCTTCTGTGCTAAAGAAAACCAGGAATGATTCCTCTACTCTGCTTTGATGCTGCTCCATTGAATTTCTTCCTTTCTTCCTTCCCTTTCCAGTAAAACAAATGCTGAATTGAACTAATCATCAGAAAATATGCAAATCAAAATCACCATGAGATATCATCTCACCACAGTTAAAATGCCTATCATCAAAAGACAAGAAATAACAAATGCCTGGCGATGGTACAGAGAAAAGGGAACTCTTACACACTGTTGGCAGGAATATAAATTAGTACAGCCATTATGGAAAACACTAAGGAGATCCCTCAAAAAACTAAAAATAGAACGACCATATGATACAGCAATTCCACTACTGGGAATATATCCAAAGGAGATGAAATCATACCCAAAACACTTGCACTCCCATGTTTATTGCAGCACTATTCACAACAGCCAAATCAGATGCTCCTCAGTGGATATATGCATAAAGAAAATGTGGTATATTTATACAATGGAATACAATTCAACCATAAAAAGAATAACGTTCTGTCATTTGTGGCAACATGAATATAACTGAAGATCATTATGTTAAGTAAAACAAGCCAGACAAAGAAAGACAAAAACCACGTTTTCTCATTTATTTGTGGAAAGCAAGAAGCTGACCTTATGAAAGAGGAGAATGGAATAATGGTCGCTAATGACCCACTACTCTGCTTTCAGGTCAAAGATTTTGTTGTTGTAGTTCATTTGTTTCACTTTTAGGCATGAAAGAGAACTTGCAGTACTTGTATATCCACCCTGACTTTTTTTCATTTAACATAATATACACAATAGAGTATTATTCAGTCTTAAAGAAGAATGAAATACTGTCATTGGCAGGAAAAAGGATGGAACAAGATGACGTTATCTATTCTTGAATGAATGTTGGTAATTTGTGTTTTTGTTGGAATTTGACCATTATGTCTAAGTTTTCCCTATGTTTCATTTTGATAGAATTTATTGCAATGAGTTTAATTTGATGAGTCTTCTTTTGCAGTGTCTAATATGTTTAATATCATTACAGATATCACATTTTTAACCTATAGAAGTTTGATTTAGGCCTCTTAAATAACTCACACATATGTCATTAACACTTTCATGCTTGGAATATAGTTATCATGCCTCTGTTTATATCCTTGTCTACTAACTATATCATCTGTGTCATTTCTGGGTTTGTTTTCCATTGTTTGATTTTTCTCTTCCATATACATCTTAGTTCCCTGTTTTCTTCGCAAACAATATAAATTTAAATTTTTGGCTGTTGGATATATTCATATTCCTATAAATATATTTCATCTTTGCTTTGGAATATAGTTCAATTACTTGGAAAGAGTCTGATTCTTTCAAACTTTAAAGTTTATTAGGTTGAAAAATAGCAAAATTTATTCTACAGTTAATTTGGCCTCATTAACTTGGGTACTCTTTTGAGTATTCTGCTCAATATCCCATTTATTAAAATATTTTCCATTCAGTTCTTAGGGAATGTGAAGTAGTCCCAGATTTTTAGGAACTCTAGTAATTGATTTATTATGTCTTTTGTGATGGTTCCCTGGCTTCTACTATTTTCTTCTCAGGCATGTACACAGTGCACACAAATATACTCCAAGGGCTCCAAGGTACAAAGACTTGCATATGAATATTCATAGCTAAAAACCAAAATCCTGAAGACAACTGAAAGTCCATCAACAAAGGTATGGATAACTGAATTGTGGTTTAGCCATACAATAGAATACTACTTTGCATTAGAAATGGTTGAATTATTTATGTGTATGATAAAATAATGTGAATGAATCTGAATATATGTTTGTGGAAAAGCAAGACAAAAAGGTATAGAGAGAGGATGATTACTGTTATATGAAAATCTGTAAACTGAACAGGAACCTTTAGACACCAGCAAATAACTGGTTGCCTTGTGATGGGGGTGGAGAAGGATGAATTTTTAAATGGACACAATGGCTACTATTGGTTGGAATGGTTTTTGTATCAGCAGTTATGCCTGAAAGGTAGTATGAGGATGATATATGTGTGTGTATATGTGTGTATGCACACACACACACATATACACACATATATACATATATACATGGATACATAGTGTTCAAATACAGAATATATATAGAATAATTCAATATGACCTATAGAATATCTGTGTATATATTCTATTGTTACTGTCCTTTATATTTATGGATATATACATACATAAACACATGTTAACATCATTAAGATGTTAAATATTAAATATACAAATGATGATTTATTGCAAGGAATTGGATCACACAATTGTGTAGACTGGCTAGGCAAGTCTGAAAGCCATAGGGCAGGTGATAAGAAAGGGTAGACCCCATCTCTCAGGCAGAATCTGAAGTTGGCAGTTCACATCTGGGATTTTTTTCCCCAGGGAAGTTTCAGTTTTGCTCTTACGGTCTTTTAATTGATTGAATGAAGCCCACTCAGATTATCAAGGATAACATCCTTTCCTTAAGACAAGTGATTTCAGAGTTAATCACAGCTACAACAAACTTCCATACCAACATTTGTTTGTTTATTTATCTGTACATACATACATATATACCAGGGATTGAACCCAGGGGTGCTTAACCACTAAGCTACACACCCAGCCCTCTTAGTTTTTTTCTTTTGAGACAGGTTTCAATAGGTTCCTGAGGCTGACCTTGATCTTGCAACCCTCCTGCCTTATACCAACATGTCTCCAGATTCTAGTGCAAGCCTCAAGGTGAAAGTTACCACTATCTGTTTTGTTCTCCATTGTATATCCTGAGGACCTAACCCAGTGACCTTTATATATTAGACTCACAATTATGTTTATTGGAGGAATGGATAAATAAATTGAAAAATCAAACCAAAGGGATGGGTGAATTGATAGAGAAAGCGGTGGATGGATGTACATAAAATAATATCGTATGCAAGGAAAGTAAGCAATAAGTTCGATATCTGTGACTAATACTTGAAGAGGATCTGAAATCCCCAATTCCTCTTTTTAAATATTGTTGTTTGTGTGTATTTCATTTTTATTCATTCACATTAGTTGCACATAATATTAGGATTCATTTTAACATAATTATAAATACATGGAATCTGATTTGCTCCAATTCAGTCTCCAGTACTTACCTTTACCCTCCAAATCCTCCCTCCTCCCTACTCCCTTTCCTCTACTGTACAGGTCTTTCTTCTCTTTGCTTACTTTTTAAAAATTAGTGTCTTGTGGATATACATAATGGCAAGATTCACTGTAGTATATTCATATATGTACTTAGGAAAGTTAGGTCAGATTCATTCTGGAGTGACCATTTTTAACTATAAGGGAGGGTAAGTGAGGGATAAAAAGAGTCATTGAGTTGCCCATGAGAAGTGTTTCAATTTGTACAGTCTAAATGACAAGGTCAAATTACTGAGAGTTAAAGAAGCCTAAATGATGGCAATCTGTATACTGCGAAACCCTTTTAAGAGCCAGAACAGCTGTAAAGGACACAATGAGATTCAAGAGGCCTTCTCTGTCCTACCCAAAAGAGATCTTCCAGATGCTAAGGGTCAGGATTTTGCATCACCATGTATCTAGGAATTCAAATTAACACTGGTGACATTCTTTTATAAAAAGGAAAAAGGAAAGGAGACGCCATAAAGATCAAGAAGGATAGAATGTCCTAAAGGAATGAATGGGGACAAATAGCTCCATCACCCTAGGAGCCTTTGTATCATAAGTTCTTAATGATATGACAGTGAAAATCTAGCATAATTTTGCCTTTCTGTATTTATTCCTAGGCAATCCTCCAAGTATTTCCCCACACACATTTTTAAATGATCATATAAAATATCATACACGAATTGCTCAAACAATGTAAATAACTTTATATTATGTGAGAGATGAAAAAAAGCTTATTCAATCTTCTGGGAACAGAGAAGTAAAATGTTACAAATACACACTACCTGATTGCTGTCATGACAACTTACATCTTCCACATATGCATAGCAACAATGATACAACTAAAAAGCACAAGGCTCAGTGACAAAAAAAAGAAACAGAAAAGATCCTTATGCTTAAAACCAGGACAAAATAACAGCAATCATATTTTGCTACCATTTAAGTACTTATGAACTGAAAAA
>JAJEJO010016096.1:4970-17278 GCA_020662805.1 Glaucomys volans | reverse complement strand
AAAGGCTATTTATGCTAAGCCCACAGCTAACATCATTCTAAATGGAGAAAAATTGAAAGCATTCCCCCTGAGAACTGGAACAAGGCAGGGATGCCCTCTTTCGCACTACTATTCAACATTGTTCTTGAATCTCTAGCCAGAGCAATTAGACAGACCAAAGAAATTAGAGGAATATGAATAGGAAAAGAAGAGCTCAAACTATACCTATTTGCTGATGAGATGATCCTTTATTTAGAAGACCCTATGAATTCCACCAGAAAACTTCTGGAACTCATAAATGAATTCAGTAAAGTAGCAGGATATAAAATTAATGCTCATAAATCTAATGCATTTTTATTCATAAGTGATGCATCCTCTGAGAGAGCAATTAGGAAAACTACCCCACTCACTATAACCTCAAATAAAATAAAATATTGGGTATCAATCTAACAAAAGAAGTGAAAGACCTGAACAATGAGAACTACAGAACACTACAGAAAGAAGTTAAAGAGAATCTGAGAAGATGGAACGATCTCCCATGTTCTTGGATAAGCAGAATTAATATTGTCAAAATGGCCATACTTCCAAAAGCGCTATACAAATTCAATGCAATTCCAATTTAATCCCAATGACGGACCTCATACAAATAGAGCAAGAAATCATGAAATTCATGTGGAGGAATAAGAGTCCCTGAATAGCTAAGGGAATCCTTAGCAAGAAGAGAGAAGCAGGGGGTTTCACAATACCAGACCTTCAACTATACTACAGAGCAATAGTAACAAAAACAGCATGGTATTGTCACCAAAATAGACAGGTAGACCAATGGTACAGAATAGAGGACACAGAGACAAATTCACATAATTACAGGTATCTCATTCTTGACAAAGGAGCCAAAAGCATACAGTGGAGAAAAGACAGCCTCTTCAACAAATGGTGCTGGGAAAATTGCAAATCCATATGCTGCAAAATGAAATTAAACCCATATTTCTCACCCTGTACAAAACTCAACTCAAAGTGGATCAATGACCTAGGAATTCAATCAGAGACCCTGCACATAATAGAAGAGAAAATAGGACCAAATCTTCATCACGTTGGCCTAGGACCAGATTTCCTTAACATGACTCCCAAAGCACAAGAAATAAAAGCAGGAATCAATGATTGGGATAGAGTCAATCTAAAAAGCTTTTTCTCAGCCATGGAAACAATCAGAAATGTGAAGAGAGAGCTTTCAGAGTGGGAGAAAATTTTTGCCACACACACTTCAGATAGAGCACTAATCTCCAGAATCTACAAAGTACTCAAAAATCTTTACACCAAGAACACTAATAACCCAATCAATAAATGGGTCAAGGAAATGAACAGACACTTTACAGAGGAAGATCTACAAGCAATCAACAGGTTTATGAAAAAATGTTCAACATTCCTCGTTATAAGAGAAATGCAAATCAAAACCACCTTAATATTTCCTCTTACCCCAATTAGAATGTCTTTTATTAAGAACACAGGCAACAACAAGTGTTGGCGAGGATGGGGGAAAAGGGTGCACTCATACATTGCTGGTGGGAGTGCAAGTTGGTGCAGTCACTCTGGAAAGCAGTGTGGAGATTCCTTAGAAAACTTGGAATGGATCCACCATCTGACCCAGCTATCCCACTCGTTGGTCTATACCCAAAGGATTTAAAATCAGATTACTACAGTGATGCAGCCACATCCATGTTCATAGCAGCTCAATTCACAATACATAGATTGTGGAACCAACCTAGATGTCCTTCAATAGATGAATGGTAAAGAAACTGTTTTGTATATACACAATGGAATATTCCTCAGCCATAAAGAAGAATAAAATTATGGCATTTGTAGGTAAATGGATGATGTTGGAGACTATTATGCTAAGTGACATTAGCCAATCCCAAAAATCCAAAGGCTGAATGGTCTCTCTGATAAGTGAATGAATGTGCATAATGTGGGGTAGAATGATGGCAAGACTGGAGAATGGATAGTGAGCATCGAGGGAAGGGAGTGGTGGGGTTGATGTTGGGGGGTAAGAATAATAACAGTATGTGTGACAGGCATCATTGCCCTGTGTACATGTATGAATGCACAGATGGGATGACTCTGTGTACAACCAGAAAAACAACTGCTGTACTCCAATTGTGTTCAATGAATCAAAAAATTAAATAAAAAGAATAAAATTAAAAAAGAAAGCAAATGTATGATTCATGGGAATGCATCATTTTTCTTGAAATATTTTTATTAGTGCATTATAACTATATGTAATAGTGAGGTTCACTGTAACATATTCATATGTGCTTACACTATCCTTTATTCCATTTCAATCCCTAGGACTTCATTTATTCTTCTCCTTCTCCCTATGTGTGACTGGCATTTCACCCTCTGCCCTGATCAGGCCTGGGCTTCACCGAGCCTGGAGGGAGGCTAAACACACTGTGGGTGCAGGAGGCACAGTGGCCTCCCTTGGAGCAGCCAGTGTGTCCTCTGGTGTACTGCACAGGGTCAGCTTGCATTGAGGGCTGCGATCATTTCCATCACCTTTGTGAAAACTTTTACTGGTTTATAGATCCTCAAGTTTACTTTTTGAAGCAGTTCAAGCAGGGAAAAGACCCTCCAAAGATGACTCAGCACTCCTCATTAATGAACGTGACAGTTATTGGCATCAGATCTGCTATTTTGCTGCCACCATTATTCTGCCTCCCCCACACCACTTTACAACCTAGACTGTTAGCCCAGGAACGTCCTAGTCAGCAGTGGTCCAGATCCAATGGGTCACTTGTATTTATTTAATTTTAAATAATTTCATGCAATTTTATTTTATACCTCCCTTTCTACTCCACATTCAGTCATATTGTATGTCTACGGCAGACTTCTATATATATAGAAGGTATATCTATATACATTTTAAATAATGAATGGACTTTCATTTTATTAAAATGCTAGTCATTTGGATTAATATATGTCATCATTTTTCCAATTGGAACCTTAACTTTTTATTTCTGATTTTCGTGTCATTTAATGCTATCTACATGTATCATTTTGAATTTTTTTTAGTTTTAGTTTATTGTACACAAATGGAGTACAAATATCATTTTTCTGGTTGTACACAAAGTAGAATAATACAATTTGCACATTCATACATATAGATAGGGTAATGATGTTTGTCTCATTCTATGATCTTTCCTTCCCCGACCCCTCCCCAGAAGATCATGTTAAGTGAAATAAGCCAATCCCAAAAAACAAAGGAGGAATGATTTCTCTTATAAATGGTTGAATGGTGTTTTAATAATAGTTTTGTAATATAACAATACAAAAGATATTTTATACTGACTTTGTTCCCAATAATCTAGAAACATCTCTCATATAATTCAAAGAATTTAACCAATGATTATGCAATTTTCTTCCATGAAATTTACTCCGGGTATGAAGAAAGAAAAATTTGCCTTCTTTCCAGTGATTATCAAGTGTGCCTTCTGTATTGACAATAAAATCTCTACAGTCATGAGGAGCAGAAGCAGGGAGAGAAGATACCTTTACTCATATCAGATCTATATGGAAGCTTTATATATTTAACCCCAAATATGATATTTTGATATGGTTGATACTTTTATCACATTATTATAAAGGTTTTCTATAGTTACATTAAAAATGTTTATGTATGTGGCATTTAATCCATGACAATATGTATCCATTGAGGTTGATGATGTGTTGCTTTCCTTGAATATGCTACTGTGGGTGATCACACAGCTAATGTTTATAATGCTAAAGCAACCTTTATTTTTCGATAATTTACTTGCTCAGAATCTTCTTTGCACACTGTGGAATTCATCTCAGCAATGATTTTGTGCAGATTTCTGTTGAATTGGATGTGGAAGTACACCCTCTTGTCATTAATGGACCAATTGTTTTCCTTTGGCCATTAAGGTCATGCTACACTCACAATGTGATTAATGGAATACACTTCCTTGTCCTTTGGAAGTGTTTGCACGTGGTTTACATCTGCTGTTTTGGGCATTCTTCACTGTTGAAACCTTCTTTGGGATTCCTTATGTTCATTTGGTGCAAACTTTCCCACTATTCAATTTAATCATGGAGAGCCATGCACTGGGACTTCCTGCAGTTTTGAAATCAATCGTGAGTCTTCCTGGTATTTTCCCATATCTCTCAAATTTTCAAAGTTGTTGGCATAATTAAGCACAATCTCATCTTTTATTATATTTGCAATTTCTCAATTTTTCTTTTTTCTTTTTGTTTATTTCATCTCTGTCTCTTATTGTTGGTACCAGGGATGATTGAAGCTACCACTGAGCTTCACCCCTAGACCTTTTTATATTTTATTTTGAGACAATTTCTATAGGAGCGCATATCTGACCTATCACTAACAATGTACACCTCTCACTATTGTGCCCTTGTATTGGGCAGTGGTACAGTCTCATGAGAAGGTTATTAAATGTAGTATTCTTTATAAGGAACTGAGTTGGGCTTTGTTTTTCCTTTCTATTGTGGGTTGTTGACATTATTTCTGCTCTGCTTCATAGTAATTCTCTTATTATATGGCTCCTTCTGCTATTTGTGTTCTAACACCATCATTTCTACAAGGTTCTTATGTATTCTGCATGTTCACTTCCTGAAAGTACATCCACAATGCTTTTTATGATGGAGTTTTATTCACCATGGTAAAAGTGACCATGTTTTGAGTATATTGAGAGATCATATATTTCCTATTTGTCCCTTGTGACATGGAGTTAAGGTCTTGAGGTGAATTGCTGCATCACATGAGAACTTGCACTTGATGGCCCTCACTACAGAGCTGGCTGTGAGAGCACATGTCCTCCCTGCTTCTCAAGTGCCTCAGGAGAAAGCAGAGCTCTCACAGTGACTGTGGGTGTGGTGGTTTTCATAGCAGTTATGTGAAGAGTGCAAATCAACCTGGTGAATCTGTTATATCCTGATGCTCTTGTGTCAGTTCCCTTGATTAGAAAAGACTAGCCAAAATCTCTCTCTCTAATTTGTTAATTATTTTTTTATTTCACATATATTGGTAATGTGTGTATTTCAGCACAAAAGTTTAAAACTATTCTCCTGGGAATTGTTGTTAGTGATTTGGTGTGTCTGATTTTAGTTCCTAGACTTCCAAGGAGTGAAAGGGCTTCCCATAATTTGTCCAATTTGGATGCATTGTTGTTCATATTAAGCAATTATAATTGCATTTATACATGTGGTATAGAGAGTGCATTGTGATTTACAGAGTGTAAAATGGTGAAATGAATTAATTAATACACCCATAGCTTCAACTATTTGGCACATTGTTCTACCGAAATTCTAATTTCATGCTCTTAGCAAAGTTTAACTATGTGACAGGTGTTCCTGCTCTTCCCTCTCTGTGGACTGGTGGGAGAGATGGCATCTCAGCTGGGTGTGTTTAAATTCTCTTCAAGATGTTTCCAGGGTTTTCACCCTATTGCCCTGATTTGCAAACTGTTTGGGTCCTATCATGGTTTGAGGTTGATGTTTGTCCCTTTGCCTCTAGGAGACGTTTTGTGTTAGCAGCAGGACTGAGTGGATTACAGTAACCACATTACCCCCCTCCATTCTGGAGCACCCTCTGCCCCCTGAAAAACATCCCACCATAATGGCACACTGTGGCATCAATGAATATGCACCATCAATTATTATCATCCACCCTCTGACATCACTGTATGGGTCATTAATAGTATCCTCCAAAATACAGTCACTGCCCTCAAATGCTCTGTGTTGCATCTCCCGACATCCCCACTCCTGCCTCCACTGGAAGCCACTCATCTTTTCTCTGTATCCTTAGTCATGTAGTTTCAGGAAGGTGGTACAATTGGGCAATTCACAGTCTGTACTTTTTTTCAGTTTGTTATTTTCACTCAGGAATATGCATTTGGGATTGTGTATTCATGGAAATATTTAAGGCTGAGAGAAATAAAAAAGTAGGCTGTCAACAGTAGCATCATTATCCATGGGATAAGAGGAGGAGACTAGAGAGCCCTGTCTCTAGGAGGACAATATGATAACAGTGAGAAGGGACCTGTCTGCAAGGCAGGAAGACAATGCTCCACCAAACCTGCCATGCTGGTGCTTGGTCTCAACCTTCCAGCCTCCAGACTGAGAGAAAATGATGTTCTGATTTTTAGGCATGGTCTTCATGGTATTTCGTGATAGTGACCTCAGAAGAATATGTTTCTGTGATGAAGAGATATATGAAAGATATTTCAGTTGGGGCTGGCTCCAGTCATTGGATTTCTCACAAATATGAATTTTGAATTGAGAATACCAATGCAGATCTATGGTTCAATGTGTATTTATGTTTTCACAAGTATCAGAATATACCTCAGTGCTCATCATCTGTGGGGACAGAGAAGTCTCCCCATAGTTGGTGGAAGGCACAAATGAGAGTGTGGAAGAACAGTACTCCACCACCCTGGGTGCTCAATAAATAATTTGAGTGCTGCTCCCTTAACAGGATAATTTGGGTGAATTATTGCAGTATGGATCATGTAAAATCAGGGATTGTGGTGAATGTGCAGCCTGGAATGTCCTAAGAGTGTTCTCATGGACTTGCTCAGTGTGCAGACACATTTGGAATTGGCCAGATGTCCAGGAGTGAATAAAAGCCTATAGGGCAAGTGAAGGAGCAACTGTGTATCCCCAAGGAGGTATCCCCAAGCCAATGAAATAGTGATATAAACTCCAAAATCCAAGATGTGCACTTGAGATGTTAACCTCATCAATTCCACTGTTAGCCTGAAAAAAGTCATATCATTTCTCCTGCAATAACATTGGTTACTCATTCTGTTTCCATAAGAAAACACTCACAAACATTCAACCAAAGGTTGGGCTTTACTTGTGCTGCAGTCTTCAGGATGCAGGGACCCATTGTTAGCCTGGGTTTATCAACCATGGTAAGAGTAGTGGTGCTGTCCCCACATTCCCTGTCTTGGTGTTTCCTGAGCACTGTGAGACATTGAGCAGCCATTTTGGCCTCTGCATGTCATTAAATCTGTACAAGTTGTGAGAACCACAGATGTCTCAGATCATTTCTGTTTGATCCATGGATAGGGAGGGAGTGAAAAGTCCCCAGATAGAAAATAATGTGTAGAACAAGTATTTGTCTGTCATTGACTTGAAGAAGAATGTGTGCCATGAATACTTCAAGACAGAAGTTCAAGAACACAGGATGGTCTCTCTGTTAGAAGGATCATGCTCTTCAAAGAGATGAGACTACAGAAATGTAGGTTGAAGATGAACCACAGCCTGAGGCTCAGAAGAAAACATGCCTAGTAACTTCAACATATGTCTCTCACACAGGCCACATGTCCCCTGCTCAGTATCCTAGGATGCAGTGAGGTGGCTTGAATCCACCTGCTTTCTCCACCTTCTTATGTGCTTCATTTTTGCAGGATCTTCTGAATACAGGCCCAGGAAGTGTCTAATATGGCCCTCAAATGCAAGAAAAGTGAAACTTTCACCACCTTTCACCACCCTTTCCTCCTCCTGCAACGTCCGTATTCTTGCAGAAGTTACATCTTGTAAATAATTTTAAGCATTCATTTTCATCGCAGGCTTAGTTTAACTCATTATGACTTCTAAGCCATCATTAAGATAATATTTCTGGGCTGTGGATGTAGCTCAATGATACTGCACCTGCCCAGGATACATGAAAACCTGAATTCCTTTCCCAAAACTTCAAAAATTAATAGGAAGTAAATATTTCCAATCGATACAATATTGGGGTTTTCATCATCTCTGAGCTGTGCATTGATGTTCAGGGTAACTTGTTGCTCTTCATGTTATATGCATACACCCTCTTAGTTAAACCACATCTGAAGAAACACATTGATCCCATAGTTATGCACCTGTTCTTGGCCACTATTTTGACCATCATGCTCACGTTGATCCCAGATATTGAATCAACTTTGGGAGTAAGTTACTTTTTGACTGTCATTGGTTGCCAGAGAGTTTTGTTCTCCTACAGAGTGACCCGGGGTGTTTCCATCTGCACCACCTCTCTCCTGAGTGCATTTCAAGCCATCACTGTCAGTCCCAGAAACTCTAAGTGGGCAGGCCTTAAATTTAAGTTCTCTTAGTTGTCTTGTCCCTCCTTTCTTTCCTTCTGGGTCATCTACCTGCTCATCAACATCTAGGTTATTGAAAGTGTCACAGTCAACAGTAATTTCACTCTGGTTGGTCCTGGGTATGCTCATGCATCCTGTCTAACCAGGCAGTTTGGAAAATACCATTCATCATCATTCCATACTCTGATACTGGTTAAAGATCTGGTTCAAGATCTGGTGGTTGTGCTCCTCACAATCTGAACCATCCTGTAACTGGTGAATCTCCTCTACAGACATCACAGCTGAGCCCTGCATATCCACAGCCCACACATCTTGTCCCAGCCATCTCCTGAACACAAAGTCCCCCAACACCATCCTCCTACTTGTAGATTGCTTTGTGTTCCCCTATTTCTCAAACACCTGCTTGATGCTTTATTCCTTTCATGCACGCCATAAAATTCCAAGGCTGGAAGGGCTTACTGGAGCTTTCTCATCCTGCTACCCAACCATCTGCACATTTTTGCTGATGAAAAGTAACAGAATTGTCTTCCAATTTATCTCATTCTTTTCCATAAAATTGACAGGTTCCCAAAGGGTATTTGATGTCTTATCTGATACCCCAAGCTTTAGTCTGTATCAGGGCAGGGTCCCTAAACATTTATAAGGGTAAGGAAATTCTATGCTGCCCTGGACACTTCAAATGGCTGTAGTATGCATACAGATATTCTACAAGTGTGAAACGCAGTCAGAGTTAGAAGACATAGTTTGAGCAAATGTACTCAGATTACATTGATAATTTTCAGTTTGTTTATATTTTTAAATTGTAATTTGAATAAAATGAATACATTTATACTCTTCAAACTATTTCATACGCTAGCTTATGATGTGGTCTTAAAACAGCCAGAAGAAAAAGCAAAATTCACATTGGGGTTCCTGTGATACATGTATTAAAGTGTGCTGGCCTAACTGCTTCTGTGTAATCCACAAATGCCCATTGCACACCTTCCATTTTCCAGGCCCTACTTTTTGGCTTGGTGTACACTAATGTTCTTAGAGCACACAACATCATAAACAAAGGGACTATGTAGATTGTCCATGGTGCAGGAAAATATTTAAAAGTTAATATTCATAAGAAATCTCATGGTTTGAGGTAATCATTAATATGATTTTTTTACTTTTTTAAAATTATTTTTTGATTCATTGTACACAAATCAGGTACAACTTTTATTTCTCTGATGGTACATGAAGTAGAGTCACACTGTTTTTTGTAATCATACATGTATGTACTGTAATGAGGTTTGTCTGATTCTAGCATCTATCCTTTCCCCTGCCACTTCTCCATTCTCCATGTCCCTCTACACAATCCATTCCTCCTCCACTTCCCTTATTCTTAACCCCCATTTTATGTCATCATTCACTTATCAGAGAAATCATTCAACCTTTGGATTGTTGGAATTGCCTTATTTCACTTAGCATGATAGTCTGCAGCTCCATCCATTTACCTGGAAATTCCTTAATTTTATTCTACTTTACAGCTGAATAATATTCCTTTGGGTATATGTCCCATAGTTTCTTTATCCATTCATCTATTGAAGGGTATCTAGATTGGTTCCATAATCTAGGTACTTTGAAATGAGCTGTTGTAAACATTGATGTGGCTGAGGCACTGTAGTATGCTGATTTTAAGTCCTTTGGGTATAGGCCAGGGAGTGGGATAGCTGGGTCAAATGGTGGTTTCATTCCAAGTTTTCTGAGGAATCTCAATACTGCTTTCCAGAGTGACTGCACCAATATTTGAGTTCACCAGCAATATATGAGCGTATCTTTTTCCCCACATCCTCACTAACACCTATTTTTGCTTGCATTCTTGGTAATAGCCATTCTTATTGGACATTAAATTTAAGGGTGGTTTTCATTTGATTTCTCTAATTATGGGGGATGCTGAACATTTTTTATACATCTGTTGATTGCTTGTAGATCTTCTTCTGTGAAGTGTCTTTTAATTTCCTTAGCCCATTTATAGATTGGATTATTTGTATTCTTGGCATAAAGTTCTTTGAGTTCTTTATAAATTCTGGAGATTAGGCCTCTATTTGAAGTGAGCATGGCAAAGATTTTCTCCCACATTTTACGCTACTAAAATGTTGTATACATCTCTTCAATATTGAAAAAAATGGATGTTTCTTTGACATGTAACTACTAATTAATGTTAAGAAATGATAATAGTTAATATGTATAATAATCCAAAATATGTTCACTGAACATCAAGTAGACATGTTTCACTCTTTTCATTAAAAACAATTTCGGCATTGAAAGGCTGATCCAAATTTAATTAGTTTATGCTTTTAATCAAGAAATCTACAGCTGCCAATAAGAGCTTCTAACAAGCATGGCATGACCAGATTAAACCCTTTTAATATGAATGAAAATAACTTTCAGAAGCTTTATCCTATATATTCTGGCTAAGGGGACATACTAGCATTGAGCCGGTCATCACAGGTCATAGATCCACAAGCCAATCATCATCTGTAGGATACAAACAAAAAGAGTAATAAGTCTAAAAAAGTGTGTACAGAGTATCATATAAACAGTGTACTCTTTATATTGAAGGGGAATAATGCCTAATTCCCAGGGCACACAATGCAGGAAAGGCACAGAATCAGAAACGATTCAATAACTCCTTCTCAGGAGGGAGAACCAAAGAAGGGCAGCAGAAGAAATAAAAAATCATGTGCCTGGGAGCAAGTGGGAAGGGAATTTGCTGGTTTAAGGGTCCAGTTTGCATGCATGCCAGACCAGGAACAGCAGTGGGTGTCCACTGAATATGGCTGGAATGTAGCAAAATTAGGGACGAAAGGGAAGGGAGGAGATCTCCAACACAGGTCAGGATGCAACAATCATCCTTTATTCTCCATTATTCTCCTATTATTTTTTTTTCTCCTCCCCTGTTACATATGATTTTAGCCTTTTATACCCCTACAGACAAAGAAGGCAAAAAGCCAACAGGAATGAATTCCCAGGCAAAGCAGGCAAATCACCAACAGCAATTGGTAGGGCAAATGTGATAAGCCAGATAACCACTCCTTGAACTGTTTCTTAATCTAACCTAGACTCAAACATTTTGAGCTCTGTCCTTTCTCAGGGCCAGAGAAACATTCTTGTTTGCAAGCAATGTTCTCTCTATCTGTCTCTGACCTCATGGCAGAAAATCCTGTTTGCAGGCAAATCCCACCAAGGACTACAAAGTCCCTTGTTTGTAAGAGCACCTGCAGTCAAAACTCCTGATTTCTCTCTTGGTAGAAAATCCTGTTTGCAGGCAGATCCCTCCAAGGTTCAAAAGGTGTCTTGTTTGCAAGAACACCTGTAGCTTATAAGTTTTGATTCCCTACACTGGAAACCATGTTCAAGGCAGAGAGGACAAGAAGCACCAAGATGCTGAGGCTCAGACCTACTGACTACTCAGAAGACAGAGGAGTATTTGACTGGGTGAAGTGTAGTCTCATCTGGGATGCATAGAGCAGAGGAAGGGAAACCCCTCCAATAAGAGGGCAAAACACCTTCCCAAATGGAGATGCCACCAGCCACCTGTAGAGGTGAAGTTCCTGAGGATCACACTGCAGGTCACCTCTAACCTGAGGACTTGGTCACTGGATGCAAATTCATGAGCACAATCTTTCTTACTGTAAATGGTGGCTTCTCCAAAAAGTAAGACAAAAACACAAGCAAAGAAAACAAGACTTAACTGAAGACACCAGAGAAAGCTTTCACCCCTGGTGTCCTGGCTGTCACATTAGCTAGACAGGGTCTTCTTGGTCCCTCACCTTGGTTCATTAACTGCAAAGCATTTAGCACATCGTGCTCCCAAAGCATCAACCCTCAAAAACCAGTAATCATAAACTAATGCCAAGGAAAGGCAGCACTCCTTACAAAAACCTACCATATATGAGCCCCATTCTGACCCATTCACAGCGGTGCGCACTCTGTAATGCTCTGAGAGCATTAAATTCCCCATGTCTTGAAACAGCAGATATTCTGGGTTTTCTCTACTCTCATGGATGGCTAATTGTAATAAAAGACCTACAACAAAATCCCTTCTCCTCTGATTCTCAGAAAAATATGATTTCTGCCTGCTCAAACCATGCCAAGCTAACATCTGGGAAAAAAAAGAGATAAAGTGTACAGAAGGAAAAAAAATAAAACAGTGAAAAGAACAAGAGAACATGTGTGATTGCACTA
>JAJEJO010016036.1:430-22696 GCA_020662805.1 Glaucomys volans | reverse complement strand
CTGCATGTCTCCTGATCCACTACACCAGGACGGGAAAAATTGCTTGGCGCTGGGCCCCATTCCCACTGAATTATGATGCTTTCTTCAGCCAAGTTTGCACATTGCCCCATGTGAAATGGAAGGTACTGCAGCCTGACTGACTTCAGCAGGGTCCTTATCTCAGATGGACTCAGATGTATCAAAGGTAGAGGGTACCAGACCAAAATACATGCTGATTCCTCCTCTCCTGTCCGACATTTGGATTGTTAATATGGCAAGCAAAAGACCGCTGGGAATTTCCTATTTTGTCCCTCCTTCCATCACAGCTGGGCCAGTCCTTCTCTTGTAGGTTCCTTAACTGCAGCCAGCACATGAGGTAGTTCTGGTTGCCATCACAACTGTGATGCCACTCTGCTCTCATATGACCTCTGTGACTGCAGGCAGTGTGTGTTGTGCAGCTAGAATGACAACCGAGCCATTCATGGATAACCAAGAAGCTCTAGACCCAGAAACAGGCCCTGGGCAAGGGATAACCTGAATTCTCCTACACAAAATTTCCACAACCAAACTCCTGCATACCAGCCCATTACTCTCTGCATAATATAACTCTCGCCTATTTTGCTCCCTTGTCCCTTTAGCTTTGTCATCATCTTAGTCATTTCTTGAGTGGGAATGAAATCAGGATAGCAGCATTTTGGGGAAATATAAATGACTGAGTGTTCAATGAATAGTTCTCTTTCCAAATAATCGCTCTGCAAAGATTGTTGAGAGGAATTCCTACAAACAAAGCTACTGAACATTTGAAAATTGAATGGGGATCATTTATTCTTTGAGCAAATATGATTCATATGTTCATAGACCTGTGTTCCCTCACATTGTCTCATTCATTATACATATGTACACACTCTGCCACGTGAAGTTGTTGAGACATTACCTTATTCAGAAAAACAGACTATGCACAGGAAATCCAAATTTTCCAAGCACACACATATCTGAGGTGGAATGCAAGATCCTGCAACACTACTTGGATATGAATATGGACCAACTGCTTGGAATTTCGTCAAGGAACACACAGGAGGAATGAGAACAATGATACCAGTGTGAGCTGTTTGGAATTGTAAGGACTCGGTGTTCAGGTGTGAGAGATTCCCTCAATTTCCCTTGGTCCCAAAGATCAGAGCATCTAATATTTCCTACAAAGGTCTAGTTCTACTACTTCCACATGCCTGCATGCTTCCCTCAGTCAATTATCTGCTCATTGAGCAATTACAGTGCTCTTGCTCATTAAAGCGACAGATCTTTCTCTCCTCTTTACTCCCTACATATTGAGATTTAACCTGCAACAAAGGATGCTGGCTGCATTCATCTCTAGAGGGATATATACATAAAGAGAATATATAGAGAATTTTAGAGAAATTATTCGACTCTTCATTGGGGTGGTTCCTCTCCAAAGCTTATCAGGTCAGGAAACATGCAGTCATCTACCTTAAAAAGGCTGTTCAGATCATAAAATCCTGCAGAGTCTCTAAATTGCCTCCTCTTCTCAAGCAAGTGAACACAAAACAGTTGGATAAGTATCAGATTAAATTGCAAGTCCAATCTAAAGACATTATTCAGGAAACCTCTGTGGTGTCAGCCAATTTTGTTTCCACTGGCACCTGTATTGCCTTAGAGGCACTATTCCCTAAATGAGGCAACTCTCAGAAAACCAGAGTTTATCACCTTCTCATTATAATGCTGGCAAGTGTATAGTATCACCAATATATATAGGATGGAAATTCTCACAAGGGTCTGAAATTGATTCTTTTCCATTTTTGCATATGGAAATTGGGGGTTAGCACATATTGGAACTACGTTGTGGCCTTTGAGCAGGAAATGACATTGAAAGTGTCACATGCACTAGTGGATGCAGAGGACAAACTGTCCTTGGAACACTCTGATCTCTCTGCAACAGATGAGGACTTTTACCCCCCAACATATTCCAACAGAACCCCAATAACAACTGGAAAACTAAAAGATTTAAATAGAGCCAGGCTACATGTGGTACTCTATTTACTCAGTTTTCTGTGATTTGTCATTTTATATACATCATTTATTCAGGACCTGTAGTAATTGTTACTTAATACTTAAATTATCATCCACTGATACTATTCAGGAGCCACAGGGGTTATGTAAAGCCTGAATTCACTCTGTCATTAGAGGTCAAGGTTTATACTTCGCTTGTCAGGATCTTTTCATGAATTTTCTTCTCAGCTTGCTGGATCTTTGTTCCAGAATTTGTGACACTGAACTCTAGACTGCATGTACCAGCTGCTGGTTAAGGGATTCATGGAAATGTGCCAGAGGGCCTTTCCTCAGACAGGAGATCGGCAGGTAAGGAGAATGACACCTTAAGTGAGAACACATTCTGAAGGTGTTCCTGCATCAAAGAGTGAGTGGGAGGACGCCCTGGAAAATCAAAGCAAGTCAATTTCTGAATGCACAATAATTGTAAAGCAACAGCTGAGGTTGCAATTCCTGGCCAGTGGGGTTAGCATGGAATGTCTCCCTCCCACTGCAAATCACTAGCTAGACTCCTTCATAAATACTGAGTAACTAAGTGCCTCCACTTGACCTTGTGAAGCTCATCAGCTCCTCATTTCTACTGATGAACGCTTAATCCCATGTTATAGCTGTCTCCTGTTCAGGCATTCATGGAAATGTTTGTCATCACACCAGAGTTTGTGTGATGTTTTCCAATTCAAATTCAACCTAACCTACCAAGCTCAACCGCATATAATTCTGCTACCATAAGGCATTGACCATCAACGTGATCTGATCCTAAGGCCCTAAGCCACTTTCCTGATGAAGCAGTGCACCCAGACTGTGCAGACCATGATGAGTGTCTTGGTGGATCCATGACCCTGCAGCCTGCACTAGGGTTTGTGACCACACATAGTCAACCATCCCACATCTCCCCTGATCCACTACATCTGGAGGAGACCAATTGCCTGGAGTTGGGACCCATTCCCAGGGAATAGTAAAGACTTCTGCAGACAAGTTTGCACCTTGCCCCTTTTAGACATGGAAGATATGGCGGCCTTATTGGCTTCCTTTTCTCCGATGGACTCAGGTGTCTCTAAGGCAGAGAGGCCCATATCACAAGACATGCTGATTCCTCCTCTCCTGTCCTAAGTTAGAATCACTAATATGGCAAGCAAAAGACCACTGTGACTAGACTGTTTTTTGTCCCTCCTTCAAGCTCAGCTGGGACAGCCAATTTCTTTTGCATTCCTTCAGAGAAGCCAGCACTTGTGGAAATTCTGGCTGCCTTGGCAATCATGATGACACTCTGCTCTCCTATGGCCTATTTGTGACTGCAGCAGGTATGTGCTGTGCAGCGAGAAAGGCAGCCAAGCCATTCATGTATAACCAAGAAGCTCTAGGCCCAGTAACAAGCCCTGTTCTGGGAAAAACCTGAATTCACCTATGTGAGACAGAAAATTCCTTGCCCTTCCAAACCAAACTCCTGAATATCATCCAATTTGTCTCTACATAATATAGTTCTCATCTCTTTTGCTCCCATGTCACAGTAGCTTTGGTCATCAACTTAGCCATTTCTTGAATGGAAATTAAACAGGATAGCAGCATTTTGGGGAGAAATGAAGGACTGACAGCTCAATGGACAGATTTTTTTTTCCAAATAATCACACTGCAAAGAATGTTGAGAGGTATTCCTGCAAACATAACTACTGACAATTTGTAAACTGAATGGGGATAATTTACTCTCTGAGCAAATATGATAAATGGGTTTATATATCCTGTGTTCCCTCAGCTCTTCCCATTCCCTATATATATGTGGAGACTCTGCCACATGAAATTGTTGAGACATTCTCTTATTCACAGAAACACACTGTGTGCAGGATATCCAACTTTTCCTTGGACACACATATCTGAGGTGAAAAGCAAGATCCTGCAACATCTTTGGGATATGTATTTGGCCTAGCTGCTTGGAATTCCTTCAAGGAATGCACAGGAAAAATGAAAACAAAGCAAAGCTGTGAGCTGTAAGGAAGTTTAAGGACTTGGTGTTCAGATGTGAAAGAGTCCCTCAATTTCCTTTGCTCCCAAAGATCTGAGCATCAAATATTCCCTACAAAGTTCTACTTCTCCTACTGATACATGTCTCCATGATTCCCTCAGTTAATTTTTGGCTCATTGAGCAGATCTAGCACTCTTGTTCACTAAAGGGCCAGGGAGAAATATTTCTCTCCTCATTACTCCCTAGGCATTGGGATTTTATCTGCAACAATGATTGTAGCTGCATTCATCTCCAGAGGGATCTGGAGAATTTGATAGAAATTATTTGAGTATTCTTTGGGGTGGTTCTTCTACAAAGCTTTTCAAACAAACAGGGTGGGAAATATGCAGTCTTTTACCTTAAAATATCTTTTCAGATCATAAAACCCTGCAGTGTCTCTACAATACCTCATCTGCTCAAACAAGTGAATACAAAGAGGTTGGATATGTATGAGATTAAATTGCAAGCCCATTCTAAAGAGAGAATTCAGCAAGTATCTGTGGCGTCAGCCAGTTCTGCATCCATGGGCTCCAAATTGACTTAGAGGCATTATTCCGTAAATGAGACACCTCTCTGGAAAGCAGGTTTATCACAGTCTTGTTCATTTGCTGGCAAGTGTATAGAGTCAGCAATATCTTTCGGATGGAAATTCTTACCAGGGTCTGAAATTGATTCTTTTCCATCATTGGGTATTGAAGTTGGGGTTTAGCACTTGTTGGAACTTCATTGTGGCCTTTGAGCAGGAAATGACTTTGAAAGGATTTCATGCACCAGGGTTTGCAGAGGAAAAACTTATTGGGGCATGGTATGGGCTCTCTTGCAAAACATGTGGCCTTTTACCCCTCAACATATTCCAACAGAATCCCAATAACTACTAGAAAACTGAAAGATGTAGCTAGAGCCCAGTTTCATGTGGTACTTGATTTACTCAGTTTTTTTTTGTGAATTGCAATTTTATATACAACATTTATTCAAGTGTTGTATGAACTGGCAGTGAATAAATAAAGTAATTTCCATTTATATTATTCAGGAGCCACAGGAGTTATGTAAAGCCTATATTCAGTCTGTGATTAGAGTTCCAGGTTTATCCCATCCTCATCAAGCTCTTTCTTCATCCTTCTTTTTCTCATTCTTGCTGGATCCTTCTGCCAGGATTTGTGACCATGAACTGCAGTCTGCATCTGCAAGCTGCCTGTTAAGGGGCCCATGAAAATGTGCCAGAGGGCCTTTCCTCACACAGGAGATAGGCAGGTCAAGTGAATTACAACTTAATGAGGACACATTCTGAAGTTGATTCTGCATCAATGGGTGATTGGAAGGGTCCCCTGGAAAATAGTAGCAATGCAATATCTGAGTGCACTGTAATCATAAGGCAACAGCTAAGGTGGTGATGACAAGCTGGTGGAGCAGGCATGGGATGTTTCCCTTCCATTGCCAACAACTTGGTAGCCACCTTCATAAATGATGAGTGACTAAATGTCTCCACTAGACATTGGGGACCTCAGTAGCTTCAACCTTCTACTTACACTCCCTAATCCTAGGGTTAAATTGTCTCCTGTTTAGACATTCATGGAAAGTTTTGGTATCTCAATAGAATTGGTGTGATATTTCATATTTCAATATCAGCTAAACTACCAATCTCACCTGCAAACTCCTAACCTATGAAAAGTCATTGGCCATCAATGTGATTGTCTCCTAAGGCACTAGGCAATTTTCCTGATACAGCAATACATCCAGACTGTGCAGACCAGGATGAGATTCTTTGGGGATTCATGCTCCTCTGGCCTGTCATAGGGTTAGTGACCACACATCGTTAAACATCCCTTCATCTCCCCTGGTCCACTGCACCTGGACAGTCCAATTGCCGGAGCTTGTCCCCATTTCAAGAAAACTATGATGCTTTCTCCAGCCACGTGGGCATAATGCCCCTTGTAAGAATAGAAGGTATCGCAGTCTGGCTGTCTTCATCAGGGTCCATACCTCTGATAGACTTAGATATCCCTAATTCAGAGGGACACATACCACAACATATGTAGAGTCCTCATTTCCTGTCCTAAGTTAGGATCACTAATATGGCAAGCAAGGAACCCTGGAACTTTCATGATTTTGTCCCACCTTCCAGGACAGATGGGCCAACAATTACCTTGTAGGTCAATCCACAGCAGTCACCATATGAGGAGGTTCTGATTGTCAAGGCAATGGTAATGCCTCTCTGCTCTCATATGACTTCTCTGTGAGGTAGACACTACGTGTTCTGCAGCCACACCATTCATGCATAACCAAGAAGATCTAGGCGCAGCAACAAGTCATGGGGAAGGAAAATTTGAATTCTCCTACATGAGACATAAAATGCCATGCCCTTCATACCAATCTTCTGCATACCAGCCCATTCATCTCTACATAATGCAGCTCTTGCCTATTTTGCTCCCATGTTCCAATAGCTTTGGTTATCAACTTCACTAGTTCATGAGTGGGAATGAAACCAGGATAGCAGTTTTTTGGGTAGAAATGAAGGACTGACAGGTCAATGGACATGTCTTTCTACATATAATCACACTGCAAAGAATATTGAGAGAATTTCCTGCAAACATGGTTACTGAAAGTTTGAAAACTGAAAGGGGTCATTTTTTCTTTTGCAGATAGGATTCATTTGTTCATAAATCCTGTGGTCCCACCTCTTCCCATTCCCTATACATATGTATAGACTCTGCCATGTGATGTTGTTGAGACATTTCCTTATTGAGAGAAACAGTCTAAGCCCAGGAAATCAACTTCTCCAAGCACCCACATATCTGAGGTGAAAAGTAAGATCCAGAAAAACCACTGGATATACTTTTGGCCCAGCTGCTTGGAATTTTCTCATAAAAAGCACAGTGGGAATGAAAACACTTAGACAGGCGTGATATGTTTGGAATTGTAAGAACTTGGTGTTCAGGAGTGAAAAATTCCCTCGATTTCCTTTCCTCCCAAAGATCAGAGCTTATAATATTTCTAAAATGATTTACTTCTCCTACTCCCACATGCCCCCATGCTTCCCTCAGTTAATTGTCTGTTCATTGAGCAGCTACAGCACTCTTGCTCATTAAAGGGACAGAGAGAATTATTTCTCTCTTCATTACTCCCTGGACCTTTGGATTTCACCTGCAATAATGATTGCAGGCTACATTATCTCAAGAGAGACCTATAGAATTTGTTAGAAATTATTTGAGTCTTAATTGGGGTGGTTTTCCCTGAAGTTTATCACAATGTGAGGGTGGAAAACATGCAGTCGTCTGCCTTAAAAATTCTGTTCAGATCATAAAACTCTGCATTACCTCCTCTATTCAAACAAGTGAACACCAAACAGTTGGATTAGTGTCAGATTAAATTGCAAGCCCATTCTAAAAATATTATTCAGTAAGCCTCTGTGTTGTCAGCCAATTAGGGATCCCCTGGCACCTGGATTGCCTTAGAGACACTATTCCCTAATTGAGACAACTCTCAGGAAAGCAGAGTTTACCACATTCTCATTCTTATGTTGGAAATTGAAAAAAAATTAGCAGTATCTATAGGATGGAAATTCTCACAGGGCCTGAAATTGATTTTTTTTTCAATTTTCACATATTGAAGTTGGGTTTCAGCACATATTGGGACTTCATTGTGGACAAAAAGCAGGAAATGACATTGAAAATATCATGAGCACTAGGGTTTGCAAAATGGAAACTTTCTGCGGTGCACTCCAGTCTCTCTGCAATACAAGTGGACTTTTACCCCTCAACATATTCCAACAGAACCCCAATAACATCTTGAAAATCGAGAGATGTAGATAGAACCCAACTACGTGTGGTACATGATTTACTCAATTTTTTTTGTGATTTGTGATTTTATGCACTTCATTTATTCAAGACTCATATGAATTGGCACTGAATACATAAATTATCTTCAACTGATATTATTCAGGAGCCTCAGGGGTTATGTAATGCCTGGATTCACATTGTCACTAGGGGTCCAGGTTTATCCTGTGCTCATCAGGCTCTTGTTTCATTCATCTGTCTCTCACCCTTGTTGGATCATTGTGCCAGGATCTGTGACACTGAACTGTAGTCTGCACTTACCAGCTGCTGTCATGGGGTCCATGGACATGAGTAGGAGGGCCTTTCCTCAGACTGACAATAGGCAAGTCAAGAGAATTAAACCTTAACTGAGAACACATTCTGTAGTTGTTTCTGCATCAATGGGTGAGTGGAAGTGCCCCCTGGATTTTCATAACAATACAATTTCTGAGTTCACCATAATCATAAGGTAGCAGAAGTGGTGGTGATTCCTGACTGGTGGAGTTAGCATGGAATGTCTCCCTTCCATTGCCAACAATTTGCTACCCTCCATAATGATGAGTGATTGAATGTCTGCACTTGACATATGGGAGCTCATCAGCTCCTCACTTCTACTTGCAAGACCTTAATCCCATGGTTAAACTATCTCCTGTTCAAGAATTCATGGAAATGTTTGGCATCACACCAAGGTTGGTGTGATGTTTTCTAGTTCAAACCTCACCTAACCTACCAAGCTCACCCACATGCACCTCTGCTTGAAATGACATTGACCATCAATGTGAGTGGCTTATCAGGCCCTGGGTCATTTTCCACATGCAGCAATACACCCAGACTGTGCAGAACAAAATGAATGTCATCGTGTATCCATGCCCTGTGGCCTTTCTTAGGGTTGGTGACCACATGTCATCAAATATCCCCGCATCTCCCCAGTTCCACTACACCAGGACAGGACAAATTGCATGGAACTGGGCTCCATTCCCAGGAAATTATACCTTCTGCAGTCAAGGGTTCATATTGCCCCTTGTGGACATGGAAGGTTTTGCAGCCTAATAGATTCAGCATCATCCCATGGGCTCAGATGTCTAAAAGGCGGAGGGGCCCATACCACAACACATGCTGACTCCTCATCTCATGTCCTAATTTATGATCACTGATATGGCAAGCAAAAAACCCCTGGGACTTCCATTTTTTTGTCATTCCTTCCAGCACAGTTGGGTCAGTCCTTCTCTTGTAAGTTCCTCCACAGCAGACACACAGGAGGAGGCTCTGTTTGCCATGAAATCTGTGATGGCACTCTGCTCTCATGTGGCTTATCTGTGACTGTAGGTGTTATGTGCTACCCAGCTAGAATGACAGCCAAGCCATTCATGGATAACCAAGAGGATCTAGGCCCAGGAACAATCACTGGGCAAGAAAAACCTAATTTCCCCTATAGGAGACAGAAATTTCCATGCCCTTCCAGACCAAACTCCTGCATACCATCACATTCCTCTCTACATAAAAAGCTCTCATCCAATTGGCTCCAATGCCCCAGTAGCTTTGATTGTAAACTTAGCCATTGCATGAGTGGTAATAAAACCAGGATAGCAGCATTTTGGGGAGAATTGAAGGAGTGACAGTTCGATGGACAGGGCTATCTCCAAATAATCACACTGCAAAGAGTGTTGAGAGGAATTCCTGAAAACATAACTACTGAACACTTGAAAACTGAATGGGGATCATTTTGTCTCTGAGCAAATATGAATCATGGGTTCACAGATCCTGTGATTGCTCAACCATCCCCATTCCCTATACATATATAAAGACTCTGACTTATGAAGTTATTGAGACATCACCTAATTTACAGAAACAGCCTAAGCACGGGATATCCAAATTTCCAAGCACTCACATATTTGATGTGAGGAACAAGATCCAGCAACACCACAGGGATATATATTTGGCCCTGCTGCTTGGAATTTCTTCAAGGAACACAAAGAAAGAATGAAAATTGAGACAAGTGTGAACTGTTTGGAATTGTAAGGACTTGGTGTTCAGATGTGAAAAATTCCCTTAATTTCCTTTGATCCCAAAGAGGAGAGCATTTAAAATTTCCAACAAAGGTTTACTTCTCCTACTGACACATACCTCCACGCTGACCTCAGTTAATTGTCTGCTAATTGAGCAGATACAGCACTCTTGTTCATTGAAAGCACAGGGAGAAATCTTTCTCTCATTATTCCCTAGACATTAGGATTCCACCTGCAACAAAGGATGCTGGCTGCATTCATCTCAGGACGGATCAAGAGTATTTGATAGAAATTACGTGAGTCCTCATTGGGGTGGTTTGGAACATGAAACTTAGGACTTGAAAGAAGAAGAAAGGAGTTGCTGAGCCCAACAATGTCAAAAGTTGGGAATAACAACTAATCAAATTGGAGAGGGGCTAGTGATCTCTTGGCATCTGAGGAGAGGTGTTCTGTGCTCAATTCACTGGCCTGGCCCCCCAACGTCTGTTGTTGCCTTACTATTAAGGTGAAATCAGGAATTACCTTGATATGATTTTCCAATGGACCATTCCACTCACTGCTTGATGCAGAAGGACTCTTACAATGTGCCTTCACCTAAGGTGTGCAATTATCTTGACCTTCCTTCTGCCACTCTGAGACAAGGTCTTCTGGCACATTTCAATGGACCCCTAACAAGCAGCTCATAGATGCAGACTACAGGTCTGTGTCACAGAACCTGGCAGAACTTTCCTCCAGGAATGTGAAACTGAGAAAGGAAACAAGTGACTGATGAGGACAGGATGAGCCTGGACCTCAAATGATACAGGAAGTGAATCTTTACATAATCCCTGTAGCTTGTGAATGATATCATAGGAAGATAACATATGCATTCAGCACCAGTGCATACACATTTTGGGGAATGATGTCTACAAACATGAAAAGCAAAAAACTTGAGTAGATAGATCAACATGTGTAACTGCGTTTTGTCTACATCTCTCTGCTTTCAATTTGTTATTATGATTCTCTTGGTAAGCATTGCCGTGTGGAAGTAAACATCATTGCAGAAAGATTGTAGTGAACCCCAGAGAGCGTCTCTTTCACAAAGCCTACTGCAGGTGATATTTTGAATCTCCATTCTTGCTGAAAGTGGACAATGAGGTTACAATATTTGAAAATCTGAACTTCAAAATGTGAAATGGAAGCAAATCAACATTAGAGCCTGGTGGGATGCTTCATCTTGGAGACCTTGCTCTTTCAATGGACTTGATATCATATTAATAAGACTGTTACAATTTCTGCATTCCGGAGAAAACTCTCATCTACAAGAACACTGCCTCTTTAGAACTCCAGGTCTTGCGGGAAGCACTTCTGGCTGAAATCATAGCTGCTTGATGAATACAGTGTTTTAAATTGGCTTCCAATTAAATCTGATACTTCTCCAACCTTTCTGTGTTCACTTCATTTAACAGAGGAGGAAACGTTGGTAATCAGGAGGGTTGTCTTTTTCTGAGAAGGATCTTTGGGGTAGATGCCTGTAAGTTCTGCAGACCTGATTATGTAACTTTCTTTGCAGAAAAGCCACACCAAGTCAGAGCACCATAATTTCTACCAAATTCTGTAGAAAGCTGTTGAGAACAATCCAAGCAGCATCATTCTTGCTGGTCACATCCCAAAGCCCAGGGAGTGATGAAGAATGAAAGATTTATTCTAGTTCCATTAAGGAACACAAGTGCTGTAGCTGCACAATGAACAGACAAGTATCCAATGGAAGCTCAGAAGTGTGTGACATTAGGATGAGAACACATTTATAGAAAAAATTATATGCTCTGATCTTTGGGATCATAGGAAAATAAGGGAATCTTTCACATTGGAAAACAAAGGCCTTATAATTCCAAACTGCTAATACCTGTCTCAATTTTTTCAGGCCACCCAAACTTTTCCTAGAAGTAATGCTAAGCAGTGTGAGGAAACGCTTATCCCACTGAAGGTTCTGTATGTTGATTTGAGCTCACGTGTTGGTGTTTTTGGAAAAGGTGGATATTCTGGGCAGTCTCTTTTTCTGGATAAGGGAACGTTTCAGCAATCTCATGAAGCACAATGTGCAAATATGAACAGAGAAGGGGAATAGGGGACCAGGGTCTATGAGCCCATTAAAATTATTTGCTCACAGAAAAAAAAATCACCTTTCAGATTTCAAACGTCCAGCTTTTTATGTGCAGCAATTGTTGCCAACATTCTTTGCAGTGTAATTTTGTGCAGAACCTCATGTCCAGTGACCTTTCAGTCCTTCATTTATCATCAACCTGCTGCTACCCTGATTGTGATCCCACTAAAGAAATGCCTAACATCTTCTGGAGTGATCTGGGTCATGAGTGCCAAAGAGAAGAGTTCTATACTATGTAGAGTGGAAGGGACTGGTATGCCACAGATTGGTTGAGAGGGTGTGGAACTTTTTGGCCCACATAGGATAATGCAGGTGTTTTCTCCACCCAGGGCAGTCTGTTGGATCTTGGGCAACTAGGGCTTCCATGGATGACACACTGTCATCCTAGCTCCACTACACAAATCTCCCAAAGTCAGAGAATGGACACTTGATAGCAGGATGGCATCAGAATTGACATGGTAACCAGAATCTCTTCAGGTTCTGACTAATGTGAAGAAACCTTAAAGAAAAGTTATCTTCCAATTGTGCTTGGAAGAATGAAGAGGAAGCAGGCAAGTCCCAGTCTTCTTTGTTGGACACAAACGTGATCCTAAACTCCTAGCCCATGGGGAGAGGAGTCAGAGTGTGTGGTGGGTGGGCTCACTCTGGGTTGAAGACATCTGACTCACTTCCAGATAAGGGACCCTGCTGAGGCATGATTGTGTGACAAGCAAATCATGACACTCAGAGACCTTTGTGTGCACTTTGAGGCAGGAGGCATCATGATTTCTTTATAATGGCACCAAGGTGTAGACAATTTTCCACACCAACTGTATTGTACAAGATATTAATGCCAGGGGCCCAAGGATGCATGCATCATGATGCCAAGCACAGGTCTCAGGGTCATGGCTCTTCCTGGTTGGCACTTATCTGGGAAAACACTCCTTCTGGTCTACCCTTATCCGGTTCAAACTGAGTTGGAAAACGGACTTAGGGCCTTAGCTTGCACTCTTAGTGATCACTGATTATGCTTCAGAGCACAGAAGCATTGCAGGGCAGCTTGGGGGGATAGGAGAAATATGAACTCAAGTATATGAGTTCAAATATTAGTTGTTCTAATGCCACATCTTTCCAGTAATTGCCTCAAAGTATTCAGGAGGAGCCTGGGATTTAGGACTTACAAGAACAAGGGAGGAGCTGTTGAGACTCCCAATGTTGAAAGGAGGGAATTGCCACTAATCAATCTGGAGAGGGGCCAGGAACCTGCTGATATCCAAGGAGAGACATTCTATCTTCAATCCACTGGCCAAGTACTGCAACTCTGTTGTTGGCATACTATTAAGGTGCACTCAGAAATTGTCTTGCTGTTTTAAAAATGGTCGCTTCCACTCACTGCTTGCCTCAGAAGGACATTCCCAATGTGTCCTCACTTAAGGTGTAATTTTCTTGACCCGCCTACTGCCTGACTGAGACAATGCACACTGGCACTCTGCCATGAACACATTAACCAGCAGTGCATAGACACGGACTACAGGTCTGTATCACAGAACCTGGCACTATGATCCTCCAAGAAGATGAAACTGAGGGATGAGAAAAGGGATTGATGAGGACAAGATAAACCTGGACCTTGAATGGTAAAGGGAATCCAGGCTTTACATAACCCCTGTAGCTTCAGAACGATAACAGTGGAAGGTCACTGAGGGATTCAGCACCATTTTATACATTTCTTTGAAAAATGATTTCCACAATACTGAAAAGCACAAAAAGTTGAGGAAATCAATTGCCAAGTGTAGCTGTGTTATGTCTATATCTCTCTGCTTTCAAGTTGATATTGTAGTTGTGTTGGAAAGCTTTGAGGTGTAGAAGTCCACTTTTTTGCAGAAACATTGGAGTGATTCCCAGAAACCTTTCCATTCATAATGCCAACTGCAGATGATATTTTGAATCTCCTTTCTTGCTGAAAGGGAAAATGAAGTCCCAATATGTGATCATCTTAATTTCAAAATGTGAAATGGAAACAAATCTATTTAGATCATGGTGAGAAGTTTCACCTTGGAGAACTTGATCTTTCAATGCACTTGACAGCATATTTGTAAGACTGCTAAAACTTCTGTATTTTCAAGATTTGTCTCATCTACCAGAATATTGCCCCTTTAGTAATCCAGATCTCTGGTGATACATTTCTGGATGGAACAATACCTGCATTCTGAATATACCATATAGAATGGGCTTCCAATTAAGTCTGATATTGCTACAACCATTTTTTAACTTAATTAACCAGAACCTGAAATACTGGAGTGTGTGAGGTTTTGCTTGCTCTGAGAGGGAGCTCTGAGGTAGATCACTGCATGTGTTGCAGACCTCATGATGTTATATATTTTGAAGAAAAATGACCCCAAGGCAGAGCCAAATGATTTCTACCAAATGGTGTAGAAGGTGCTTTAGAGCAATCCAGGGAGCATTCTTTTCTGCAAGTCAAAAGGAGTGATGAAGATAGAAAAATTTATCCCTGTCTCTTTAAGGAACACGAGTATTGTAGTGGCTCAGTGAGCAAACAGTATCCAGGGGAAGCTTGGAGCTGTGTGGCAGTAAGATAAGAACTATTTTGTAGGAAATATTATGATGATTGGGACCAATGGAAAATAAGAGAATCATGCACACTTGAACAACAAGCCCTTAAATTACAAACTGCTCACACCTGTCTCATTCTCTTCATGTCCCCCAACATTATCTTTGATGATATGCTAAGCAGCTGTGCCAAATTCATATCTCAGTGGAGATGCTATATCCTGATTTCACATCACTTAGAGGGGTACTTGGAAGTGGTGGAGTTTCTGGGCAGTCACTTTCTCTTAATAAGGGAATGCCTCAGGAAACTCATGAGGAACAGTCTGTAAATGTGTGTATACAGGGGGAATACGTGAGGTCTCACTGGATCTATGAACCCTTGAAAAATATTTCCTCAGAGAAAAAAAAATCCCCATTCAGTTTTCATACATCCAGATGTTATGTGTGGAGCAATTGCTCACATAATCCTTGCAGTGCAATTTTGTTCAGAAATTCAACTCAGTCCTTCATTTCTTGGCAAAATGCTGCTCTAATGGTTGTGATTCCACTCAAGAAGTGCCTAACTTGATCGGGAGTGTTCCTAGACATGACAGCAAAAGAGAGTAGAGCTATATAGAGTGGAAGAGACTGGTATACCAGAGTTGTTTTGGAGGGCATCCAACTTTCTTGTTCATGTAGGAGAATGTGGGTGTTTTCTCAACCCTGGGATTTTGCTGGCCCTGGGAAACTCGGGTTCCATGAATGACTAAGCTGTCATCTTTGCTCTAATGCACATAATTCCTGCAGTCACAGAAAGGACATATGACAGCACAGTGGCTCAGGGTTTTTATGGCAACTGGAATCTCTTCTATCTGACTACTTCAAAGGAAACTTCAAGAAAATCTCATTTTCAGCTATGCTTTGAAGAGGGAGGAGGAAGCATGTGAGTACCAGTCATCTTTGTGGGCACAAATGTGATCCTAAACTCTTAGCCCCGGAGAAGAGGAATCACTGTGTATGGTGGGTGAGACTCCTCTGTGTTAAGACATCTGACTCCCACCAAGATATGGGACCCTGCTGAGGCACAATTGGTTGCCAGACAATTTATGACCATGAGTAGACATTGTGCTTATGTGGATGCAGGAGACATCATGATTCCCTGAGAATGGGACACAGCTGCAGGAAATTGTTCCACACTAGGTGTAGTGGACCAGGAAGAGATGACAGGTGCCCAAGGATCCATGAATCACCAAGGATAGCACAGAACTCAGAGGCGTGGCTCTTTGAAGACACTTCTCTTTCTCTCCACACAAACAGCTCATTTCTGAGACAGGAAATGGTCCTAGGGCCTTAGCAGCCACTCATAATTATCACTTATGACATTTCAGAGCAGAGAAGTATTCAGGGCAGCTTGCTGGGATAGAAGCTTGAACTGGAAAATATCACACCTACTCTGCTCTAATGCCACATCTTTCCAGGAATGTCCCAGCAGGAGTCAGCTGGAACCTGGGATTTAGGACTTGTAAGAAGATAGGAGCTGCTGAAACTCCCAATGTCAAAAGTTTGGAAATACAACTAGTAAATTTGGAGAGGGGTCAGCAACTTGCTGGCATCTAAGGAGAGATATTCTGTGCTCAATCCACTGGCCAGGTCTCCCAATGTCTGTGGTTGCCTTTCTATTAAGGTACAATCAGAAATTGTCTTGCTATGGTTTTCCAATGGGCCATTCCACTCACTGTTTGATGCAGAAGGATTTTCACAATGTATGATCACTTAAGGTGTGTAATTCTCTTGACCCTTCATCTCCCAGTCTGAGACAAGGTCCTCTTGCACATTTCTATGGAACTCTTAACCAGCAGCTCATAGATGCAGACTACAGGTCTGTGTCACAGAACCTGGCACAATGATCCTCCAAGAATATTAAACTGAGCAATGAAACAAGTGACTGGTGAGGACATGATGAGTCTGGACCTCATATGATACAGTGAAGCCAGCCTTACATAATCCATGTAGCATCTGAGTGATATCAGTGGAAGTTAACTTATGTAATCATCACAGGTGCATACAATTCTTTGTAGAATTATGTCTACAAAAATGAAAAGCACAAAAAATGAGTAGATTGATCAACATGTGTAGCTGTGCTTTGTCTATACCTCTCTGCTTTCAAGTTGATATTGTGGTTGTGTTGCAAAGCGTTGAGGTATTGAAGTCCATTATTTGCAGAAATATTGGAGTGAACCCCAGAAAGCCTATCCTTTGCAAAGTGTACTGCAGAGGATATTTTCCATCACCTTCCAAGCTGAAAGGGAAAAATGAAGTCCCATTTTTTGGGAATCTGAACTTCAAAATGTGAAATGGAAACAAATCAATATTACACCCTGGTGAGCAGTTTCATCATGGAGAACTTGCTTTTTCAATGCACTGGACATCAATCTAATTAGACTGTTACAATTTCTGCATTCCTGGGATTTGTCTCATCTCCAAGAATACTGAATCTTTAGAAATCCTGGTCTTGGGGGAAGCATGTCGGGATGGAACCAAGGGGCAGGTTGAATTCACTGGTCTACAATGGCTTCAAACTAAATCTGATACTTCTCAACCCATTCTGTATTCACTTTATTAAGCAGAGGAGGAAATGTTGGTAACAGGAGGGTGGTCTTGTTCTGAGGAAGATTTTTGAGGTAGATCCCTGCATCTTCTGCAGACCTGACTGTGTAACGTTCATTGCAGAAAAACCACACTGACTCAGAGCCCCATAATTTCTACCATATTCTGTAGAAGGCTATTGAGAACAATCCCCGCAGCATCATCTCTTGCAGATCCAATCCCGAAGCCTAGGGAGTGATGAAGAAGGAAAGATTTACTCCAGCCCTATTAAGGAGCACAAGTTCTGTAGCTGCTCAATGAGCAGACAAGTATCCAAGGGAAGTTGAGTTGGACAAGGGTCCTAGGGCCTTAGTTTGCACTCTTAGTGATCTCTGACTACATTTCATAGCAGAGAAGCATGCAGGGCAGCTTGATGAGATAGGCGAAACTTCATCTCAAAAATATCGCATCAACTTTGCTTTGATGTCACACTTTTCCAGTAATGCCCTGACAGGAGTCAGAAGGAACCTGAGATATAGGACTTGTAAGAAGAAGAGAGGAGCTGGTGAGACTCCAAATGTGCAAAGGTGGGAATTGCCACAAATCAATTTGGAAAGGGGCCAGCAATCTGCTGGCATCTGAGTAGAGACATTCTATGCTCAATCCACTGGCCCAGTCCCCCAAACACTGTTGTTGCCATACTATTATGGTGCACTGAGAAATTGTTTTGCTATGTTTTTAAAATTGACACTTCCACTCCCTGCTTGTTGCAGAAGGACTTTCCAATGTATCTTCACTTAACGTGTAATTCTCTTGACCTGCCTACTGCCTGACTGAGACAATGCCTTCTGACACATTGCCATGGACCAATTAACCTGCAGCACATAGAAGCAGAATACAGGTTTGTGTCACAGAACCTGGCACAATGATCCTCCAAGAATGTGAAAATGACTGATGAATAATGTTATTGATGAGGACAGGATAAGTCTGGACCTCAAAGGGTACAGGGAAGCCAGGCTTTACATAACCCCTATAGTTTCTGAATGATATCAGTGTAAGTTAACTAATGTATTCAGCACCAATACATGGAAATCTTTGAAAAATTATGTCTACAAAATGAAAAGCAGAAAAATCTGAGTATGTCAATTGCCAAGTGTAGCTGTGTTTTGTCTACATCTCTCTGCTCCCCACCCACTATACATACTGATTCCTGTTCTCCTGTGCTAAGGTTTTAGGATTCCATTGTGGCAATCAAAACACCCCTGGGACTTAGCTACTTCTTCTCCCCTCCTACGAGCATAGCTGGTCGAGCCCTTTCCTTGAAATTTCCTCCACAACATTCAGTATCTGAAAGGATTTCAAATGCCATGACAACCCTGACTTCATTGTGCATTCATAGGTCCTTCCTTTGACTTCAGGCCTGAGCAGGTATGAGCAGTGTAACTGGAAAGTCTGTCAAACTATTCATGGATATCAAAGTTGCACAAGGCCTGGTGACAGAAACAACCTGTATTCTCCTACATGAGGCAGAAAATTCCATGCCCTTCCAAAATCAAAACTCCTGCATGCCAGCACCTTTCACTCTACATACTTCAGCTATCATCTCTTTTGCTCTAGTGTCACAGGAGCACAGGAAGGCAAGGCAGGCATTGAATAGCCTTGAATAGCAGAATAGCAGCATTTTGTGGATAAATGAAGGACTGTCAGTTCAGTGGACAGGCTTTTCTGCAAGTAATCTCACTGCAAAAAATATTGAGAGGAGTTCTTGCATACATAACTACTGCTTGTTTAAAAACTGAATGGGTATCCTTTACCTCTAAGCATATATTATTCACGTGTTCATAGAGGCTGTGGCCCATCATCTCTTCACGTTCTCTATACATCTGAACACACTATGCATCTAGGAGTTGCTGAGACATTCCCTTATTCAGAGAAACGGACTATGCCCAGGACATCCACATTTCCAAGGACCCACATATCTGAGATGAAAATCAAGATCGAGCACCTCCACTAGTTATGCATTGGAGCCACTGGTTAGATTTTCCTCAAGGAAAACATCAGAAGTAATGAGACAGAAGAGAAACGTTTAGGATTACAAGCGATACGATTTCAGTTGAGATAGATTCCCTCAATTTCCTTTGGTGCCAAAAAGCACAACATAAAATATTTCCTATGAATGCCTACTTCTATAAACCACATGCCTTCATGGTTCCCTCTGACAATTGACGTTGTATTGAGCAGCTACAACACTCTTGATCCTTAAAATGACAGTGATAAATCTTTCCCTCCTTATTACTTCCTAGACATTGTAATTTGACAGGAAACAAAGGATGTTGGTTGGATTGCTCTCAAAAGCAATCTACAGAATTTGATAGAAATTATTTGGATATGCCTTGGGATGGTTTTTGTGCACATCATAACAGATACTCAGGTCTGCAAAACATGCAGTCATCTATGATGAAGAGCCTTTGCAGATAATGCCAACCCTCCAGTGTCTCAACATTTCTTCCTCGGATCAATCAAGTGAACAGATAACCCTTGGATAACTATCAGATTTAATTGGAAGCCCATTCTAAAGAGAGTATTCAGCAAGCATCTCCATGCCAGTCAAAAGTGCTTCCCCAGGAACCTGGATTTCTTTAGAGTCAGTATTCCTGAAAAAGAGAGAACTCTGAGGATCACAGAGGTAATAACATTCTCAGTAATAAGCTGGCAAATGTACTGAATCAGTAGATTGTACAAAATGAAAATGCTCAAGAGGGTCTGAAATTAACTATCACATTTGAATTTTGAGGTTCAGGTTTAGCACATATTGGGACTACATTGTTGCTACTGATCAAAAAAGGATATTTAAATTATCATGCAACAGGGTTTGGGATGGAGAAGCTTTCTGGTGTGCACACTAGTCCCTCTGTCAAAGAATGGACTTCAACACCTAAACATTTTTGAACACAAATGCAATGTCTACTTGAGAAAAGAAAGATGTAGAGGAGACAGAGGGACATGGGGGCCTGGATTTACTAAGTTTTCTGTGGTTGCATTTTTACAGACACCAATTATTAATGACTTGTAGTAATTGGCACTGAACACTTGAATTAACTTCCACTGACATGATTTAGGAGCAAGAGCCCTTACATAAAACCTCTATTCCCTGTATCATTCAAGGCCCAGTTTCATCCTGCCCTCATCATGCACTTGTGTCATCCCTCAGTTGTGCTAGTTCTGTGACACAGACCTGTAGTCTGCACCTACCAGCTGCTGGTTAAGTGGTCCTTGGAAATGTGCTGGAGGGTGTTTTGTTAGAAGGTGATAGGCAGTTCAAGGGAATGAACCCTTAATGGAAGTCACATTGTGAGGGTATTTCTGCCTCAAAGGGTGATTGGAAGGGTCCCTTGGAAAATCATAGCAACACATTTTCTTAATGCACTGTAATTATTAGGTAAGGAAAGAGGTGGTGGAGCCTGGCTATAGTTGTGAGCATAGAATGTCTCTCCTCAATTGTCAGCACACTTCTTGCCTTCTTCCCAATTGATTAGTGATTAAATTCCTTCTCTTGACATTGGGGAGATCAGCATTTCCTTACTTCTACTAAGAATTCCTAAATTCCAGGTTCCAACTGTCTCCTCTTGGGACATTTGTGGAAAGTTTTGGCTTTAAACCAGAGTTGGTGTGATGTTTACAGCTCAAACATTACCTAATTCACCAAGCTTCCCCACATCCTTCTCTGCTCTGAAATGTCATCCATCAGCCATAATTGGGAGTATCTGCTAAGGCCTTTGGCCAGTTTCCTGACTCAGCAATGTACCCAGGAATTGTGGACAAGGACGAGTGTCTTCACAGGGCCATGCCCTGTTGATTGTGCTAGTCTTGGTGACCCAACTGTCCTCCCGCACCCCCGCATCACTCCACGATCCAATAGGCTTAGTGGAGACCAATTGTGTCCAGTAGATTCCTTTTTCTTGGAAATCATGATGCTTCTTGTGGCCAGACAGCACATTAGATTCTGATGGAGATGCTCAGTATGGCAGCCTGTCAGGCTTCAGCAGGCTCCCTTATCTTGGATGGAGTAGATATCTCAAAGCCAGAGTGCCCCACCCACTACACATGGTGATTTCTACTCTCCTGTGCTAAGGTTTTAGGATCCCATTGTAGCAAAAAAAAAAAAAACTCCCCTGGGACTTATTTTCTTCATCTCCCCTCCTACCAGGATAGCTGGTCGAGTACTTTCCTTGAAGTTTCCTCCACAACAGTCAGTATCTGAAGAGATTCCAGATGCCATGGCAACCCTGAGGTCATTGTGTTTAATAAGTCCTTTCTTTGGCTTCAGGTGGTGTGTAAAGCAAAACTAGAAAGGTTGTCAAACTATTCATAGAAATCAAAGCTGAAAGAGGCCCAGCAACAATCCCCAGTGACAGAGAAATCCTGCATTCTACTTCATGAGACAGAAAATTCCATGCCCTTCCAAACTAAACTTCCACATGCAAGCACCTTCCACTCTACCTATGTAGCTCTCCTCATTTTCTCTCTCGTGTTCCAGTAACACTGGTAAACACATTAGGCATTTCTTGATTGAGATGAAAACCAGAATAACAGAATTTGGTGGAGAAATGAAAGATTGACAGTTCAGTAGACGGGACTTTTACCAAGAAATCTCATTGCAAGGAATGGTGAGAGAAATTTCTGAACACATACCAACTGGAAGTTTAAAAAGTGAATTGGTATTACATACCTCTCAACAAATATTATTCATGCATTCATAGATCCTGTGATCCATCACCTCTTTGTATTCCCTTTACATATGTACATACTGTGCATCTTGGAGTTGCAGAGACATTCCCTTTTTCAGAGAAACAAACTATGCCCAAGAAATTCCCGTTTTCAAGCACCCACATACCTGAGGTGAAAAGCTAGATCCAGCACCACCAAGGGACATGTATTGACCCCACTGGTTAGATTTCCCTCAAGGAAAACCACAAAAGTAATGAGACAGTCAAGAGAAGTTTAGGATTGCAAGAGATTGATTTTCAGGTGGGAAATATTCACTCAAATTCCTGTGGTCCCAAAAAGCACAGCATATAATATGTCCTACACATGTCTACTTATCTTCCTGCCACAATTTTCTTGATATTGATCTTCTACAACACTTTTGTTCCT
>JAJEJO010016009.1:4141-28323 GCA_020662805.1 Glaucomys volans | reverse complement strand
CTCCACAATCATTCTGGGAACATTCTGCATCTGTGAAGTGCTATACAGTGAGGCAAGTAGTAAGCACCAGATTGTTGTGTAAGCAAGGATATTTACTGATCACAAGTGCAGTTTCTGAGGACATAAAGGCCCTCCCCCATTGCTGACTCTACCCTGAGCTTACAAGCGATATGTCATTAAGCATAAGCAGATTTAGCTTTTTTGCATGTGACATGGTAGGAAAGGCTTTCCTGCACCACAGTACCTACACCCAAGCACTTCCATTTACACAAGTATAAGTTTGCATACGGACCCCTGATGGATGCCATAGGAAATAGTGCAGCACTGCATCACAGATCTAAACAAAAATATCCCTGTTGTGATGCAGCAATCAAAACAAACAACTCGTAAACAATACCAAAATAAGAGAATACAACACAGTGTAAAAGGTGTAATATTTCTTAGGGCACAGGATAAGGTGATGCTACAGGTTTCGTTATTCCAAATACTTATGTTTGGGAATTAGAGGCATCCACAAAAATCTTGCCATGTAACTGCTCTCCTTGATATGATTTCTTCAATAGGATTATTATAAATAGGTTTTCTTGGTTCATCCCTAAAATGACCACCGGAATCAAACATTCTGATCACTAACATTGAAATCAAATCAAAATCTTTTCCTTGCTAAAAATCAGAACAAACCAGCCTTCACCCAGCCCTACATAGCATCTGTTAGATCCCTCAAATTGTACCAAAGTCTGAAATTATGCTTCGTTATTAATGGACCTGGATCTCAAGTGATACAGGGAAACCAGGCTTTTCATAGCCCCTATGGCTATTGAATGATATCAGCAAAAGATATCTTATGCATTCAGTGGAAATTCATACAAGTCTTTAATAAATAATGTCTATATACATGGAAAGCACAGCAAACTAAATACAGATAGGGTCACTTGCAACTGTTTTTTCTGTTTACATCTCTCAGTTTTGAAGTTCATATTGGGGTTTGATTGGTCCAGCATTGGACCATGCTGAAATGTAGAAGCCCACCTTTTTTGCAGAGTGATTGCAGTGCACCCCAGAAAGCTTGTCCTTTGCAATCTGTCGTGTTGGTACTATTTTCAATGTCATTCCCTGCTGAAAGTTGGCAATAAAGTTCCAAGATGTACTCAAACTGAGCTTCAAAAATTGATAATGAAGAAGAACCCATTTTAGAACCTGGTTAACATTTTTATTATGTAGAACTTGATGAAGCAATACACATGCTAGCATTTTATTCAGAAGAATACCCCCTCCACATTCATTAGTGCTGTCTCATCTTCAGGAAAAACAGATCCTGGGAGAACAAGTCATTATAGAAGCACTTTTTCCTGGCATCACAACTCATTGCTGAATACTCTTTTTGGAATGGGCCTTCAATTAAATATGAGTCTTATGCAACTATTTTGTGTTCATGTGATTGAACAGAGGAGGAAAGTTTGAGATACTGGAGGGTTGGCATAATTTGAAGAGGTTCCTAATGGTAGATGACTGCATGTTGTGCAGTCCTGATATGATATGCTTTACATTAAAAATATCCAAGACAGATCAAAGCAATTTTTTTTTCAAATTCTGTAGATGATGTTCTAGAACATTCCAGCCAGAAACTTTTTTTGCAGGACAAACCCCAATGCCTAGGTAATCAAGAGGAGACAAAGTTTATCCCATTTGCATGATAGAAAAAGAGAGTTGTAGATGCTCAGTGAGCAGAAAAATATCCGAGTGAAACATGGATGCATGTGTCAGTAGAAGAAGTAGGACTTCATAGGAAGTATTATATGCTCTTATCTTTGGGACCAATGGAAATTGAGGGAATCCTTCACACCTGATCTCCAAGTCCTTACATCAGAAACTGCTCAGTCCTAACTTTTCCTTTTAATACCTTCTGGTCTTTTACTTGAGTAAATTCTAACCAGCTGGGTCAAATACATACCCCAGTGGAGGTGCTGGACTTTGCTTTTCACCTCAGGTAAGTGGGTGCTTGAAAAAGTTAGTTTTCCTTTAAAACGTTCATTTCCCCAATTAGGGAATTCGTCAGGATCTTAGCGAGGCAGTGTGTAATTATTTGCATGGAATGGGAAGACGTGATGACTCACAGTATCTGTGAAACCACGAATAATATTTGCTCAGAGAAAAAAATCATCCACATTCAATTTTCAAAGTTCCAGGAGTTATGTTTGCAGGAATTCCTCTCAACATTCTTGACAGTGAGATTTTTTGCAGAAAGTCCTATCCATTGACCTGCCAATCTTTAATTTCTTGGCAAATTCCTGCTACCCTGTATGGATCCCCCTCAAGAAATACCTCATTTGTTTCTCAGTGCTCCTGGGACATGAGAGCATGAGAGAGGAGATCTATGGTATGCAGAGTAGAAGGAACTGGCATACAGGAGATTGGTTTGTAAGGGCATGGGGTCTTCTGTCTGAAGAAGGAGAGTGGAGGTTATTTCTCTCTCCAGCTCTTTGTGCTGGACATAGAGCAACATGGGTTTCAATGAATAGCTTGGCTGTTGTACTAACTGCCCTGCACACACCTCCCATAGTCACAGATAGGACATATGACAGTATAATGGCATCAGGGTTACCATGGCAACCAGAATCTCTTCAGGTTCTGGCTACATTCAAGAGAACATGCAAGATAAGCATGTTCAAAATTGTGCTGGGAAGAGAGAAGAGAAAGCAGGCGAGTTCCAATGGTCTTTGTTGACCTCAGATGTAATCCTAACCTCTGAAAACAGGACAAGAGGTATCAGGGTGTGTAGAAGGCATATGGCATTGGGCTTTAAGGTATGCAATTTCATCCAAGATAAGGGAACCTGTGGAAACCTGGCAATGATGGCCAATGACATTTCAGAGAAGAGAAGCATGTGGGACAGTTTGGTGGGTTAGGTGAAGTTTGAACTGTGAAACAACCCACCAATTCTGATTTCATGTCACAACTTTCCATGAATACCCCAACAGGAGAGAGCTGGACTTAGGAATTGTAAGCACAAGTAAGGAGCTGGTGAGCTCCGGAATGTGTTGAGGATCGTGTTCATCACTAAACATTTAGAATGGAGGCTAGCAAGTTGCTGGCCATGTAGGAGAGAAAAATCAAAGCTTAATCCTTTGACCAGACCCCACCTACAAATGACTACAAATAGGGTGCACTCAGGAATTGATTACAAATAGGGTGCACTCAGAAATTGTCTTCCTATTAGCTACAACAGGGCCCTTCACCTCACCCTTTTATGTAGAAACATCCTTACAATGTGTCATCACTTTAGGTGAAATTCTCTGGATCTGCTTATCACCTGTCTCAGAAAAGACCCTGTGGCACATGTCCATGGACTCCGTAACCAGTGCCTTGAAGATGCCAACTAGAAGCCAGAGTCACACAACCTGGAAAATTATCCTCCAATACATGTGAAATTGAGGGATGAAACAAGAGCCTAATGAGGGTAGGATGAACAAATTTTTTACAGGTCATGACAAGAATTTGAACTTGCATCTAGCTGAAAGAGAGGAATGGAAGAAGGGCTGGAAGCTGAATGTTCAATCAGGGTGGAGTAAAATATATTTATGGTGTACTAATTGCAGTAGAGTTTTTAAGAGGAAATCAACTTCTCTGAAGGAACTCTAAATGAGGTTGTCTTTGAGTGATCTCTCCAGGAATTCCAGGATCTTTCTTCACTGAAAAGTGCTATGAAAATGCAACATGAAGTAGGTGCCAGATCATTGTGTAAGCAATGATAGTTACTGATCACAAGTGCAATTAGTGAGGAACGAAATGCCCTCTCCCATTGCTGACACTACCCTGAGGTTTATATGGTATAAGCATAGACAGATTAAGCATAGGCAGATTTAGCTTTCCAAAAATATGACCTGGTAGGTAAGGACATCCTTCACCACAGCAAGTACACTCAAGCACTTCAATTTGAACAAGTAAAAATTTGTGTATTGACAACTGATGCCTCAGGAAATAAATAGTGCACCACAACATTGCAAATCTAAACAACACCATCTCTGAAAAAATGCAACAATCAAGACAATAAACGTGTGAAACCTTAATTAGAAAAAGAGAAAACTACAGAAGTATGAAAGTTGTGATAGGACTTCTGGAGCAGGGAGAGGAGATGGTATTGCAATTTGAAATTCCAAGCCTTAATTTGTAGGAATTCCAGGCCTCCACACAAATTGTGCCACATAACAAATGTTCCTAATATAATTTCTTCATTATGATTATTTTAAATAGGCTTTCTTGCACTAGCAAATGATTCTGCACTAACATCAGAATCAAATCATTCTCATGTTCTTGCTAAAAAGAAGAATACACCATCCTACACCCATCCCTACACAGCATCTCTTAAGACATTCCTCAAAATGTAGCAATGTCTGAAAATGTAATTCATTAGTAATGAACCTGGATCTCGAGTGACACAGGGAAGCCAGGCTTTACATAGCCGCTATGGCTGCTGAATGATATCAACAGAAGTAAACGTGTATATTCAGTGCCAATTCATGCAATTCTTTAACAAATGATGCCTGTAAATATGCAAACAACAAGAACATGATTATAGCCAGGACCACATTTACCTCTGTTCTGTCTTCATATTTCAGTTTTGAAGTTGATATTGGAGTTGTGATGAACAATACTGAGTAGTTGACAACACTTCTTTTGCAGAGAGGATGCAGTGTACCCCAGAAAGCATCTCCATCTCAAATATTAGTGCTGGTAATATTTTGAATACCATTCCCTGGTGAGAGGCAACAGTGAATTCCCAAAATGTGCTCAAACTGAACTTCAGAACAAAAAATGGAGAATAATCTATTTCAGGCCCTGGTGAGCATTTTCTTGCTGCAGAACGTGTTGATGCAATACACTTGCCAGGTTGTTAATGAGACCATTATTATCTCTGTATTTCTGAGAGTTTTCTCATATTCGTGAATACCAACTCAAGAAATCGAGGACTCTGGGAAGCACTTTCTCCTTGTACCAGAATTGTTTGCTGAATACTGCCTTTAGAAATGGCTTCAAATTAAATTTGAGATTTGTCCAATTGATTTGTGTTCACTTGATTAAACAGAGGAAGAGCGGTTGAGATACTTGAGGGTTAGCATGATCTGAAGAGGCTTCTTAAGGGAGATGACTGCATGTTGTGCTGGCCTGATTATGTGATATGTGATGCACATAAACCACCCTAGGTATGGCACAATGTCTTTTATCAAATTCTGTAGATGTTTTTGGAGAACAATCCAGTCAGGAAACTTTGATGCAGGTCAAACCACAATGTCTTTGTTGTCATGAGGAGACAATGTTTAATCGCTGTTCATTTAAGTAAAAAGAGAGTTGTAGCACTTCAATGAGCAGACTCTTATCCATGGAACTATGGAGACACGTGCCAGTAGGAGAAGGAGGACTTTGTACGAAATATTTTATGTTCTGATCTTTGGGAACATAGGAAATTGAGTGAATCAATCACACCTTATCAAGAACTCCTTATATCAGAAACTACTCTCTCCTGTCTCTTTCTTTTCAATCCTCCTGTCCTTTTCCTTGATGAATTTCTAAGTGGGAGAAAATGCAAACCCAGTGGAGGTGCTGGACCATGATTTTCACCTCAGGTAAGTGTCTGCTCAACAAAAGTGGTTTTCATGGGAAAAGTTTGTTTCTCTAATTATGAAATGTCTCAGCATCTTACCAAGGCAGTGTGGAACTATGTATAGGGAGTGGGAAGAGATGATGGTTCACAGGATCACTGTGAATGCATAAACAGTATTTGTTCAGAGAAAAAATCATTCGCATTCAGTTTTCAAAATTCCAATTGTTGTGTTTGCAAAAATACCTCTCAACATTCTTGACAGTGAAATTTTTTGCAGAAAGTCCTATCCACTGAATTGTCGAACCTTCATTTCTCGGCAAATTGCTGCTACCCTGAATTGATTCCATTCAATAAATGTCTCTCTCATTTTGCAGTGCTCCTGGGACATGAGAGAAAGAGAGAAGAGAGCTACCATATGCAGAGTGCAAGGGGTTGTCATATGGGAGTTTGGTTTGGAAGGGTGTGGAATTTTCTCACTCATGTAGGAGAATGCAGGGTTTTTCTCTTCTCAGGCCTTTTTCTGTGTCTAGAGCCTCATGGACTTCCATGAATAGTTTGGCTGTCCTCCTCACTGCACTGCAAATCCAGTCTGAAGTGACAGAGGCCATGGCATCCTGAATCTCTTCTGATTCTACCTACTGTATAAGAACATTCAAGAGAAGCTCCTGTCTAACTTTGCTGAGATGAGGAAAGAGGAAACAGGCGATTCCTATTGGTCTTTTTTGACCACAAATGTGATGCTAAACTCTTAAAAAAAGAGAAGAGGAATCAGTGTGTGTAGTGGACCTGTCCCATTGGGCTTCATCTAGGATAAGAGACCATGATGCAACCTGATATGGTGCCATACAATCCATATTTGGGAGGGACAATGTGATCACTGGGCAGCAGCAGGTATTATAATTTCCTGGTAATGGTGTCCCCCTGCAGGCCATTGGTCACCACCAGGTGTAGTAATCCAGTGAAAGACACAGGGTTGACCAAAGGCAGGTGGGCCACCATGTGTATCACAGGCCCTTGGGGTATGGCCCTGCAAATTCCCTCCAGCTAATCTGGTCTTGCTAGAAATATGGATGTATCAGGAATTTGATCTAGGGCGTTAGCAGACACTCACAATAATATATCAGAGTAGAGAGTCATGAAGGGTGGCTCAGTGGTATAGTTGAAGTTTTAACTGGAAACAACACACCAACTCTGGTGTCATGACACACCCTTTCACTGATGTCCCAACAGGAGACAGATGGAATCTTGGATTTAGGCCTTCTAAGTATAAGTGAGGATCAAATGAGCTCCCCAATGTGGAGAGAGGGTGTTCATCACTAAAATTGTAGGATGGTGGTGAGCAAGTTGCTGGCAATCTAGAAGAGACATTCTATGCTCACTCCAAATGCTAGGCTCCACCACCTCTTCTGTTGCTTTGAAATTTCAGTGCACTCAGACATTGTCTTGCTATATTTCTCCAAGGGGCCCTTCAACTCACCCAATGATGAAGAAACCCTTTCACAATGTCTTCCCTGAAGGTGTAATTCTTTTGATCTGCTTATCACCTGTCTGAGCAAAGACACTCCTCACATTTCCAAATACACCTTAACCAGTCACTTGAAGGTGCTGACTAGAGGTCAGATTCACACACCTTAGAACAATGATCCTCCAAATATGTGAAATTGAAGGTTGAAACAAGTGCCTGATGAGGGTAGGGTGACCATATTCTTACAGTGCAGCCCAAGAATTTGAACATGAATCCATCTGAAAGAGAGGAATTGTAGAATGGCTGGACATTAAATATTCAAACAGGGAGTAGTAAAGGATATTTCATGTGCACTACATGCAGAAGGGTTTTGGAGAAGAAAACAACTTCTGTGAATGGACTCTAAAAGAGTTGTCCTTGTGATTGAACTTCACAAACATTCCAGGATCTTTCCTCAGCTGACAGTGTTATGCAAGTGCACTGAGGAGTGGGGGCCAGATTGTTGTACACAAGTTTAGTAACTGATCACCAGTGCAATTGCTGAAGACCTAAACTCCCTTCCTTATTGCTGACTCTACCTTGAAGCTTACAAGTGATACCTCATTAAGCATATGCAGATTTCACTTTCCAGTCATATAAACTGGTAGGAAATTTCTTCCTTAACCACAACAAGTACATCCAAGAACTTCAATTTACAGAAGTACAGATTTGCATATGGACCACTGCTCATGACTGCATCACAAGAGTGCAAATGTAAGCATCTCTGTTATGATGCAAAAGTGAAGACACAATACATGTGAAATCCTAACTTAAATATCAGAGAAAGCAATGGAAATATGAAAGGTGTGATAGGACTTAGGATGCAGGAACCGGAGAACCTCTACCATTTCAAAGTTTCCTGCACTTATTTGTAGGAATTGCAAGCATTGACACAAATTGTGCCACATAACTAAAGTTTCTGATTTCATTTTTCCATAAGATCAATTTAAATAGGCTTTCTCACATCATCCCTCAACTAACATCAGAATCAAATCATTCTCATTTCCTTGATAAAAGTCAGAGCATACCATATTTCCCCCATCCCTATACAACATCCCTCAAAATTAACAAATGTCTGAAAAAATGCTTCATTAGTAATAAATCTGGAACTCAAGTGATACAGGTAATCCAGGCTTTTCATAATGCCTGTGGCTCCTGAATGATATCAGCAGAAGTTAGCTCATACATTCAATGCCAATTCATACAAGTATTTAATAAATCATGTGTATACAAATGCAGTGCACAACAAACTGTGTGCATCCAGGGCTATGTATAGCTGTGTATTGTCTACTTATCTCAGTTATCAAGATGATATTATGGTTGTGTTGGAGAAAATTGAGGTGTAGCATCCCCCTTCTTTTTTAGAGGGACTGCAGTGAGACACCTAAAGCTTCCTCTTTGAATACACTAGTGTCCATATTATCTGGAGGTCATTCCCTGCTGAAAGGCAGCAATAAAGTCCCATATGTTTTCATCCTGACCTTCAAAAGCCAAAAATACAGAGGAATTGATTTTACAACCTGGCAAGCATTGTCCTGTTGTTGAAATTGCTGATGCAATACAAGTGCCAGTAACATGAGTTTCTTTGAATGGCTTGGCTGTTATCCTACCTGTGCTGCACATACAGCCTGCAGTCACAGAAAGTCATATGACAGCACAATGGTGTCACAGCTACCATGGTACCTGGAATATACTCAGGTTATGGCTACAGCTGGGGACCCTTGAAGAAAGGATCTGTGCAGCTGTGCAAGGAAGAGGGAAGAGGAAGCAGGCAAGTCCCAGGGATCTTTTGTTTTCCACAAAGGAAAACCTCTTAACCTCTTAACAGAGGAGAAGAGGAATCAGGATATGCAGTGGGCGTGTCCCAAGAGCTCTTAGATATCTGATGTCATCCAAGATAAGGGAAGTTGTTAACATCAAAGTTTCCCATACTGTTCATGTCTGCAAGGTGGCAATATGCTCATTGTGCCACAGAAGGCATTATGATTTCCTGGAAATGGGGACAACCTGCAGGCAATTGGTCTCCACCAGAGTGTAGTGGACCAGGGAGTAGTGGTCCAAGGAGTAGTGGACCAGGGAGAGAATGGTTTTTCTGAGGACATGTGGGCCACCAAGGCTAACACAGACCTCAGAAACATGGACCTATGAAGTCACTTCTGCTGATCTGGAGTCTGTAGGTAGATTTTAAATTGAGAATCTGGTCTAAGGCATTAGCATCCACTTGCAAAGATGGCCAATGATATTTCAGAGAAGAGTAGTATGTGGGGTGGCTCAGTTGGTTTGGTGAAATTAGAACTGGGAAACAAAACACCAACACTGGTGTGATGACAAACCTTTCCACTAATCACCCAACAGGAGACAGCTGGATCCTGGGAGTTAGGACTTCTATGTACAAGTGAGAAGTGACTGAGCTCTTCAATGTGGAGAGGAGGGAGTTCATCACTAAGTATGTAGGTTGGATGCTAGCAAGTTGCTGGAAATCTAAGAGAGACATTCTATGCTCACTCCATAGGCCAGGCCCCACCACCTCTGCTGTTGACTTAAAATTACAGTGCACTGAGACATCATCTTACTATGATTTTGAAGGGGTCCTTTAACACAATCTTTCATGTAGAAACACTTTCACAATCTGTCTTCACTTAAGGTATAATTCTCTTGACCTCTTATCAGCTCTCTGAAGAAAGAAACTGCATATTTCCGAGGAAACCATAAGCTGCGGCTTGAAGATGCTGACAGCAGGCCAGTGTCACACACCCTGGAAATATGATCCTCCAAAAATGTGAAATTGAGGGATGAAACAAGTGCCTGTGAGGGGAAAATGAGCATATTGTTACAGGGCATCACAGGAAACTTGAGTATACATCTGTCTGAAACAGAGGGATGATAGAAGGCTGGATATGAATATTCAAACAGGGAGAAGAAAATCATATTTCTTGCACTCTAAATGCAGAAGGGTGTTGGAGAGGAAACCAACTTCTGTGAAGGGACCCTCGAATAGGTTGTCCTTGTGAGTGTCTCCCCAAACATTCCAGGAATTTTTTTCAGCTGCAAAGTGCTTTGCAAAGACAGCAAGAAGTAGGGGCCATATTGTTCTGTAATCAAGGATAGTTACTGAACACAAATGCAATTGCTGAGGACCTAAAGTCCATCCCAATTGCTGACTCTACCCTGAAGCTTACAAATGATACCTCATTAAGCATATGCAGATTTAGCTTTCCTGTATAAGGACAAGTAGGAAAGTCCTTTCTTCACTCTAGCACATATACACAAGCACTTCAATTTAAACAAGTAAAATTTTGTATATGGGCCACTGAATGATGCCTGTGGAGATAACCTTTGCAGCTCACCATCACGAATCTAAAGAAAAACATCTCTGCTATGATGCAACAATGAAGACAAAATACATTTAAAATCTTCACTTGAAAAACAGAGAAAACAATGGAAGTATGAAAGGTGAGGTAGGACTTAGGATGCAGGAAAAAGAGATGCTGCAGCACGATGGAAATCCAAGTCCTAATTTGTAGGAATTACAGGCATCCAAACAAATCATTCCACATAACTAGTGTCCCTGATTTCATTTCTTCAATAAAATTATTTGGAATAGGTTTTCTTGTGTCATTGCTGCACTAACATCAGAATTAAATCATTTTCCTTTCCTTGATAAAAATCAAAACATAAATGAGTCACATATCCCGAAACAGCATCCCATAAGGCATCCCTCAAAATGAACAATAGTCTGAAAAAAAAGCTTCATTAGTAATGAAAGTTGTTGTAGCATGATACTGGGACACCAGGTATTACATAACCTCTGTGGATGCTGAGTATCTGCCGAAGTTAACTAGTGCATTCAGTGCGAGTCCATAGACGTCTCTAATAAATCATGTCTATAAACAAAGGAAGTACAACAAACTGAGTACACCCAGGGACACGTGCAGCTGTACTATGTCTACATCTTTGGGTTTCAGGATTTCAGGTTGATACTGTGATTCTGTTGGATAACTTTGAGTTGTAGAGGCCTACATCATTTGCAGAGAGATTGTAGACCATCCCAGAATACTTGTCCTTCACAAAACCTAGCGTTTGTGATATTTGGAATGTCATTCCTTGCTGAAAGTCAACAATGATTTCCCAATATGCGCTCCACTTGAATTTCAGAATTGAAAATGGAGTAGAATATATTTAAATCCCTTGTGAGCATTTTCATTCCATAGAACTTCCTAATGCAATACACTTGCCAGCATATTAATGAGACCATTGCACACTCTGCATGCCTGAATTGTCTTATCTTCAGGAATACTGAATCTTAAGAAATGTATGTCTTTGGGGAAGCACTTTTTCCTAACATCACAGATGCTTGCTGAATACTCTCTTTAGAATGGGCTTGCAACCAAATCTGAGACTTATCCAAACATTATGTGTTCACTTAATTGAACAGTGGAGGAAAATTTGAGATACTGGGTGGTTGGCATGATCTGAACCGGCTCCTTATGGTAGATGATGCATGCTCTGCAAGCCTGATGATGGGATATGCTGTGCAGGAAAGCTATCCCAAGGCAGAGCCAAATAATTTCCATCAAAAATTGTAGATGGCTTTAGAGAGCAATCTAGTCAGAATCTTTTGTTGCAGGTCAGATCCCAATGTCTAGTGTATCATGAGGAGTTTTTCTTTAGATTCGTGATGGTGAGCTGCATTGTCTCCTGACCCTTTATGAAGAAGAGAGTGGTAGCTACTCAATGAGAAGAATAATATCTGAGGGAAGCATAGAGGTGAGTGGCAGTAGGAGAAGTAAGTCTTGTAGGAGATATATACTCTGTTCATTGGAATCAAAGGATTTGAGGGAATCTTTTACCCTTGAAAACCAAGCCCTTACCATGACAAACTGCTTACTCTTATCTCTTTCTTTTCAGTCAGTTGTGGTCTTTTCCTTGAGGATATTCTGACCAGTTGGCCAAATGCACACCCCAGTGGAGGTGCTGGACCTTGCTTTTTACCTCATGTAAGTGGGTGCTTGAAAAAGTTGGTTTTCCTGGGAAATGTCTCTTTCCCTAATTAGAGAATGTCTCATCATCTTAGCAAGGCACAGTGGGTAAATAAGAATAGGGAAGACATGAGGGATCACAGGATATGTGAATCCATGTACAATATTTGCTCAGAGAAAAAGGATTCCCCATTCAGTTGTCAAATGTCCAGTAGTTTTATTTGCAGAATTTCTCTCAACATTCTTTGCAGTGAGATTCATTGTAGAAATTTTTATGCATTGAACTCCAAGATTTCATTACTCCACAACATGCTGCTACCCTGATTTTGATCCCACTCAAGATAAACCTAACTTGTTTCCCAGTGCTTCTGAGAAATGAGAGCAAATTGAGCAGAGCTACAGTATACAGAGAGGAAAGAATTGACCTGGGGGAGTTTGGTTTGAAAGGCCATGGCATTTTCTGGCTCATGTAGGACAATTCAGGTTTTTTCTCCTTTCAGGGCTCGTTGCTGGGCCATGGGCAACATGGGTTTCCATTAATGGCTTGGCTTTCTTCCTCACTGCACTGCCCATACCTCCTGCCATCACAGAAAGACCATATGACAGCACAATGGTATCAAGGTGGCCATTGTAACTGGAATATCTTCAGGATCTTGATACTGCAGAAGAACCTTCAACTAAAGCTCCTTCCAAGTTGATCTGTAAAGATGGTAGAGGAATCAGGTGAGTGCCACTGTCTTTCCTTAGCAACAAATGCCATCCTAAACTCTTAACACAGGAGAAGAGTAATCAGGGTGTGTAGTTGGCATATTCCTTTGGGAAATTGTGACATTCCACTTCATTCAAAATAAGGGACCCTACTGAAAACTGAAGGCATGCTATACCTTCCATGTTCCTGAGGGGATGATGTTCTCACTGTTTCACAGCAGGCATTATGCTTTCTTGGGAGTATGGACCCTCTGCAGGCAACTGATAACCAACCAGGAATAGTGGATCAGGAAGGGAAGTGGGGGTGCCCCCAGAAATTTGGATCACCAAGCCTAACACATTCCCAGGAGCATGGTACTATGAAGCTACTCCTGCTGCTCTGGACTCAGTACTGTGCTGAATGGGGTTACTGCATTAGGGCATTAGTAGCCACTAATGTTGTTTAACATGCTGATGCAATATACATGCCGGTAACATGGGTTTCATTGAATGGCTTGGCTGTTATTTTACCCTTGCTGTACATACTGCCTGCAGACACTGAAGGGCATATGGCAGCACAATGGTGTCATGGGTGTCATGGCAACTGGAATATCTTCAGGTTCAGGCTACAGCTGATTACTCTTCAAGGAAAGCTCCTGTCCAGCTGTGTTGGGAAGAGGGAAGAGGAAACAAGGGACTCCCTGGGATATTTAATTCTCCACAAAGGAGATCTTAACTTCTTAACACAGAAGAAGAGGAATCAGGGTGTGTAGTGGGAATGCTCATTGGATATTTGAGATATCTGACTACATCCAAGTAAAGGAACATGGTTGACATAACCATTTCCCATACTCTCCATGTTTGGGAGGTGACAAGGTGTTCAATGGGCCTCAGCAAGCATTATGATTTCATGGAAATGGGGACCCCTGCAGGCAATTGGTCCAAACAGTTGTAGTGGACCAGGAAGGGATGGAATGATGCCTAAGGAAAGATGGGTCACCGAGCCTAGCAAGTGCCCAGGTGTATGACCCTAAGAAGACATTCCTGATGATGTGGACTCACTTAGTACATTGTTTAGTCAGGAAACTGGCCTAGGGCATTATCAGTCACTCCCAAGGAAGGCCAATGATATTTCAGAAAATAGGAGCTTGCAGGGTGGCTCAGTGGGGTAGGTGAATTTTGACCTGGGAAACACCAAAACAACTCAGGAGTCATGCCACACCTTTCCATGAATGCCCCAACAAGAGTCACCTGGAACCTGGGATTTAGGAATTGTAAGCAAAAGTGATTAGCAGCTGAGATTCCCAATGTGAAGAGGAGGCTGTTCATCAATTAACATTTAGGATGGAGGCTAGCAAGGTGCTGGCAATCTAAGAGAGACATTTGATGCTCGCTCCACAGGACAGGCCCCACAACATCTACTGCTCTCTTATATTTGTGGTGCATTCAGAAATTCTCTTGATATGACTCTCAAAGGGACTGTTTAACTCACTTTTATGCAAACATTTTTAATATTGTGTCCTCAATTAAGGTGTAATTATCTTGAACTCTGTATTACCTGGCTGAGCAAAGAAATTATGCACATTTCCAAGGACAACTTATCCAGTGGCTTGAAGATGCCAACTACAGGCCAGTGTAACACACCCTGGAAAATGATCCTCAAAATGCGTGAAATTGAGGGATGAAAGAAGTACCTGATGAGGGCATGATGAACACATTGTTATTTGGGAGGTATATAAAGGAAAAAACCACAAGTAGTTGGGACATTCAGATATAATATTATCAACCAGTGCAAGCAAGCCATGGTATGGAAGCAAATGTTGCAGTTAGTTTATCTCAATCAACACTTGTGTTTCTCCTTGTTTCTCAGAAAATAGGCTTAATTTTGACTTCCCAGAAATGCTGAAATGACTTCTGAGGACTAAATGGAAAATCTATTGTTCATTTATTACAAGATCACCCAGCATGGAACAGACAGAGCACTATTGCCTGGGACCATACTCTTCCAGACCTGGATTCAGCCAGAATATTGCTCCATCAAGAACTGGCCTAGGTGTTACAGCCACATGGAGTAATGATGGCTGATAATTCAGTGCAAAGGTGCATTCACTTTAAGTCAGTTTGTTGGGTGATGATTGAGTTGAAAATATCACAAACTCTGCTGTGATCCTCCTGCTTTCCCAGAATTCCTTGAAGTGTGACATGTGAAATCTGTGACATTTGACTTTTTCATGGAGGTGTGTTGGCTGCTCTACATCCTAGTGAGTATAGAATGAAGTGAGACACTAAGCAGGTGATGGAGGCCAGGAACAAGCTAGAAAAGAAGAATAGGTGTTCTCTCCACATGCCATCTTCAAGGACAAATCACATAGACTGTTGCCCATTATTTGACCTTGTCCAGAATATCACTTGATCTGAGTTTCCAAAGGGACCTTCATCTTTCAGTTTGATGCAGAAATATCTGCCCAACACCTTTGACAGGAGGATTCATCCTCATGACATGACTGGTGTCTTCTGGACATGAGGGCCTCTGAGACAATGCCTATGTTCTTTTAGCATTCCCTGGATGATGAAAACTCAAGAAGAGTATCCCAGACCCTGGCACAAAGATGCCCCCCAAAATGGATGTGCTGGATCAAAGGAAGGCCTGTGAGTGACTTTAGGAGTCCAGTTTTCCACTACATAATACGATCTTGACACATGCTTCATGATGCAAAGTAGCAACTATACATAGTTTGAAAGCTCAGTATTGAAAATGGGAAGAGCTAAGGACTTTTCTGTGAGGAAAAAACTGCAGAAATTTGTTGGATATGGAAAACTAAATTCTGCGAACAGACAAAAAAGATTTTCCTTTGCCAATGGTCTCCTAAAAATATAAGTAGGTCCATCATTTGTAAAATATTTTTAAAAAATATTATACAAAAACAGCAGGAAGAAATTGACAGATCATTCTATAAACAAGAAAAACTCTGAAAAAAACTCAACTTGCAAAGGCCAGGAATTCCTTTGAAATTCCTGGCTTTCTCCTGTTGCTTGCAGTGTACTGCAGATTACAGGTATGCTGAGTTTACTTTTTCACAAAAGGTCCTTGAGGAAACGATTTCATTACACCACCTTGGCAGTGCCCAAGCAACTCAATTTACCCAACTACAAAGCTGGAAAATCAGCATGGAAAAATGGTGGTTGTAATGAATGCTTCTCCACTTTCTCAGAAAGGGAAAGAAAATAAATCTGCCCAAAATGCAAAATTGTAGACCTGATATGACCAAATTCTGAGTTTAAAAATCAGGAAACTTTATAGAAAAAAATAAAACTTTTATGAGAGTCATTGACCATAAAGAAGAAATCCTAAATTTGATTTCTAGGTAATAAATTTATTTTTCATTTGAATATTTATGTGCACCAAAATATACCTCATACCTAATATCTGATTTCATTTTTAAATGTGAACTTTTTCAAAGAGTTGTATTTTTCTGATGACTTACCCTTGAAATCCCACACATAATTTAAACACAAAAATGGGAAAATGAGAACATGCCTCCTACAACTAATTCTACATAGCATGACTTCAGAATATCTATCAACATGCATTCAACTGCCATGTGTCATTATTTGGACAAATGTAAAATGCAATACAACAAAATCAGAGAAAGACCACAAAAATGTTTCATTTTCATGGTGACTGGAACAATGGAAAAGGAAACATAGGTTTACATATCCACTCTATCTCCTGAATGACATAAAAAAATCTAAGGTATTTATGCAGCACATATTCACTCAATACCTCTGTGCCAAGAAATATCTGCACAATGCAAAGACAATGAGAATGAAAAGACAGTGGCAAGGTTTACTCTCTTTTCTCATCACCTTTAGGTTTTTCAGCTGTAGTTGAGTTTATTTCCAACCCTCCCAGATAACACTCCCTTCATTTTCACAGAACCTGGGATTATTCCCCAGAAGGCTCCTACTGCCCTAAGAAAAATGCAGATGATCTTTTGAATATGCAGCTCTTAATTCCTCATGAGCATCTTTTCTTCTCAAGAGTTGATTTATGAACACCACACTTTAGTATTTTCTGAGAATACAGTTACATATAATTTTCTGAGAACTGTCCCATCTCCAGGGATGCCTAATCATAAAAAGGCAAGTCAATGGGGAAGCACAGCTGACACCAAACTCAGCTTCCTTCTTTGAGTTTTCTGTGAAATGTGGTTCCTCTTAACACTGCTACCTTTTCAACTATGTTCTATTACCTGATTCAACACAGACAAAAATGTTTAAAAATTTGGAGGATTTGCATTGTCTGAAGAGGGTCAGTTGGTCCGGTGACTAGATCTTTTTTCAGTTTGTTTCTGTTCTGAGCTATTCAGGAAATACATATGAATGCAAGACCAAACAATTTCTACCTTATTTTTAAATTCACATTTGAAAATAATACTGCCAGAAATTTTATATCGTTTTGTATCAAGACCCATAGTCATGGGGGTGTCATGAGAGCAAAATTTATCACAGTATTTGTAAGGAAGAAAAAGTTTGTGTGTTAACACTGACAAGACATACTTTCTCCGTGATCCATGGTAGTCTGGGGAGGGAGGACAGGTTGGGACATGGGGACACATTTTATGCTCAGATCATTACTATATAGAAAAAATGAGGATGTTTCAGACCTTAAACCAAAGCCTTTGCAACCACAATGGATTCATTTTTATCCCCCTCTAGCATCTCCTCCTGGTCTTTCACCTTTAAAAACTCTATCCAGCAGATATCCAGCCAAAATAAAGAGCCTTGAGGAGTGCTGCTGCCTTTTGCCCGTCATCTCAGAGATGGAGGAGGCTGAGACAGCAGTTTCTCCAGTAAAAAGCCAGCCTCCCTAAATTTGTGATGGCCTAAGAAACATACCCAGACCCTGTTTTTGAATACAAATACACAAATTGAAGTGGTGATGACCCAGAAGATATGCAACTCTAGAAAATATATATGTCAGCAGTTTAGAAAAAAGATAGCACCACTTTAGAACTCCCCAAGTCTTATTTACTTTAACTCTTCTCAGCAATCTTTGCACTGACATGATCTGGCAGAAAATCACTTCCATGGTATTTGGAATCATTCATTTCCATTTAAACTCTGAATACACTGGTTTTGTTCCTTTTAAAAGAAATGTCAATATTTGCTAATGAAGGTCCTGTGAACAATAGCAAATCATAAAACTATTGCAGTACTCCAAGAGAAGCAGGTTGGCATTTAGTCACTTGGAATTGAATGACATGGAGATTCCAGAACTCATTTAGGGAGTATGCTTGGTTTAGCACCCCAGGGGTTGATTCTGGACCTTAAGAGCCCTGGGTCCCAATGCACTTATCATGTTGCAACATTGTGGTCACACTGCACAGGGCTCCAGATTTCACAGTAAGGTGGAATGCCAGTAAAATGACATCATTGTTACCAAGGCAACTAGAGACTCCTCTGGTGTTCCCCCTTTCAGAAAATGATTCAAGACAAGTGCTACTTCATCTCTGATGTTATGATGGAATACCAAGGTAGTCTGCCATAGAGGTGTGAAATTTTCAAGAAATGTGACCCCTCAGAACCTGGAGCCTGGTCTCACCTACCATTCACCTGGATGCTCAGTTTCATATCCTCTCCTGACTTCAAATTGGTGAGTTTTCCCCTAAGTCAGCTTAAACACTCTTCTGCTGAACTGAGGCAAGATAGTTGATGTTCTTGCACCCTTCAGGAGGTTGAGGAGTGGGGATTCCACAAGCCACAACTTTTGCAGTTACAGCTGGTCCCCTTAGTTGACCTTATCTGATGGGTGGTTCCCCGATCTTTATGGTGGAGATTCTCTCTCTGGGTTGAGTCTCTTCTTCACTTTCTCTCTGGAAAGTCCTGCCACCAGGTCCTCAACCATCGTGGCTTTTCCCTGGAACACACTGAGAGGGGTGACAACGCCCATCATTGTGCTGCCTCCTCATCTCTAGCCTATTAGTCTGTGAACTTGGGACACCTTGGACAATGACTCAGTTGTTTATCAGTCTCTACCATGGAATCTGGGTCCTCCATTCTGGTACATTCACTCCTGGGGTATCTCCTAGACTATATTCAACCCCTGCTTCTGTAATGATAATTGGCCACAGTATCCTTGCCAGAGTATCCTTTAGATAATCAATCCAAAACGGCCATGTAATGGCAGCCTGCACACCAGTATTCTATGGGACCTCTACAGGTTCTGAGAGCAAGCAGTCAAATGGAAATGGATTGCTTTTCTTCAAGCTTTCTCTCTTGTGTGCACTAAACCTGATCTTTGCTCTTCCTGCAGACCTGAACACCTTCTTTGGAAGAAGCCTTCACTTCCCAGTGTCTTTGTTCCTTTCTCACTGCCCAATTTTCCCAGAAAGAGAAGTGGCTAGACTATTTCATCTCCAAATCTGCAAACTTCATTAATTAATTTCAGTATCTTATACAGGTTTATGATGTTTGATTTAAAAGGTGTCTTTTTCTATGTGTCCTATACACTCTCAATCACAATTTCCATTTACCCTTAAGGAACCAGATAGTGCATCTCAATTAGCCTAGAAAATGTTGCCTCAAGAATTTGGCAATAGACTCCCTGCTCAGCAAAACCCTAGCTAAGAACTTAGCAAAATTCAGAGATAAAGCATCTATAATTTTTTCTCCAAAATGTAAATGACATTCTTTTATGTGCCTCCACCCAGGAGGAATGTCAAAAGGCCGTTGAAGAACTCCTAAACTTCTTAGCTGGCAGGGGTTATCTCAAAGAAGAAAGTTTAATTATGTCATCAACATGTTCAATACTTAGGATGAAGCAAAATTCAACCTGCTGATCATTGAGAGAGAGAAAAGTAACCCTAACCAGACCAACAGCCAGTGGATGTCTCAATAAGGAATATGGTATAACAGCCTCATCCCTTGAAACACAGGGAGAAAATGTTTCATTATTTTCTGCATCCAAACCTGACCTGTTTATCATTACAGATTCTTAATTTTTCTTTAAAAACTAAATTTAGTTAATATAAAAATATCAAGGTAATTGTGGTCACTTTTTGTATATTAAATGTGTTCATAGCTTCAGGTATACAAGTCTAAAGCAGAAAATTTATCAAGCTGCTATTCTCCCAACTGAACTTTTCTGTACTGATAATTTTAAACTTATAAGAATAGTAAATATTATTGGGGATTTATTTATATCATTTATAGTTCTATAACAGGACTTGTTAGCAATTGGGTGTATGTAAAATTTATTACTTTTTACACTGAGATAAAAAAATTTAAATGTAAAAGCATTTCTAAAAGTTTGTAAGAGCCTGATTTATTTAAATGTTAATATTGTGAAGCATGAAAACATTTTTCCACTTTGCCACACAAAAGGAAAGTTGAAGTTCTCTCAGTCTTTCCTTGATTTGGATGTAATGTCAGATTTTGTTGACTAACATTCACGTAGACTTAAGAAACAATATATGTAAACTTCATAAAATGATATTTAAAGAGGAGGCAAAGATCAGCTTGAGAACTAGAATATTCTCTCTAAGATTTGTGAAGAGATTTGACTTACCTGAGATAAGGCTCTACCTCCTACCTCACTGCATGTGACAGTGGCAAAAAAGTAAGCCAGACTTCAGATTATTTAAAGTTATATTCCAAAATATTTTTATAATAAAATTACTGTGATCTCAAACAGAGGATATAATGTGTATAGCTCAGTCAAAATTCAAGATAACTCTTATACAAACTATGTATGTTTTTACTATTGTTAATTCCATTCTGCATTTTCCTTGTAAACTCTATAAACTGTTGCTAAATTAATATATTGCAGAAATACTGTTTCAAGAACAAAAAACCTTAATTAATTTGAGATAATAGACCATCACCGATAGGACAGATAAGATAGATACTAGAGACCCCAATTAAATAAAAGGTGGTGAATAACTGTGAAATCATAAACATTAAAGTTAAATCCCAATACACTTACTTTATGACTGGTTAGACGGGCTTGCTCAATATTAGAGATGAAACTTAGAGATCAAGACTAAAATACAGGGACCACAAAAACCAATATTTGGCTTTTAGCCTCTGAGTTAACCTGAACCCAGGCAATGGGAGAACATTTCCAAGGAGTTTTGCAACTCTGGGCCACATGACTTCCCAATCAGGGAGATTAATGAGACCACTAAAGGATGAAAAGTCAACCAGTGTACCTGCTGCAAGAGGACTGTCATTGAAAAAGGGAAGCATTCCTGATGCTTCCAAAGGAAACCACTGCATCAAGGAGACCCTGCCTAGCAAATGGCACAAGAGCAGCTAAGAAGCTGCTCTAAAGTGTTCCATGAGTGACCCCTGTGGGTGCTCATCTGACTCTTAACAGCAGATAAGAACAAAGTCAATTTAACCTGCTTGATTTTGAACACCTAGCAAAACAGCTAAAACCAAAGCACAGCCATTCCTGGGTATTTAAAGGAAGAAACAATAGTTAAATGTAACTTGAGATATACACCTGTGTTAGCCCTAAGAATAAGTTAAGACTGGAGTTTATAAAAGAGATTCTTAGGAAAGAGTGCCTGGTAACTATCATGAGAAACTGCCAGAGTCAGAAATGTTTGGCCATTTTAAGACCTGCATATCTTCCTAAACAGGACCATGCCCGCTAAATTGCCTACAGAAGTTCCTAGATCAGATACACAAGTTCACCAACCAATCGGTCAATCAACTTCTTCTCCAAGACTACCAGACAAACCATGCTAAGACCTGCAATTCACTATTGACACCACAGACTCCAAAAATTGACCCACCTAAAGCATTCCATAATCCCCTTTATACAAGAATGAGACTCTTTGCACTAAGCAGCAGGAAGAAGTTATAAAAGAAAGACCTTTGTCCCAACCCCTGTAACTATAAAAACAAAAGGGAGGGATATTGGCATCAAATCTGCCATTTTGCTGCTGCCACTACTCTGCCTCCCCACAATGTTTTGCAAAGTAGATCATTTGCCTGTGAACTTCCTTGTCAGATATTGGTTAGATTATTAGCTCCTGAAATTCCATTATTTAAGAATAGCTCCTCTGCCATTCATTCTCTCTCTCTCTCTCTCTCTCTCTCTCTCTGTCTCATGTGCATGGGCACCCTTAAGGGTAGATACCCTGCTCCTCTGTTTATTCAACCTCTTTGTTGAATTTCCATGTCCTGAGTGGTTTTTCTGGGTGCTTTCATATACCCCATTCCTTTTCTCTCTCTCTCCCCGTGCCTCCCTCCCTGCTTCTCTGTTTCTTTTTATTGGGGTGATTGAATCCAGGGGTGCTCTAGCAGGTTAGGACACTGGTTCTTTTCCTGTTTTCCAATGAAATGGAGCCTCAGGGTGCATCAAGTTTATCACCATTCCAAGGTGCTGGTTACCAATATGGTAATCCCAGCCCATCTAATTTTCCTCAACACATTTCAAATTCCAAAGAAGAAACCAGAAATGCCCTGTGCTAGGAATCTCCCCTCAGGGATAATATTGCAATGAGTGTTGATCTTCAAAACTTTACTGGCAAGTGGCCTATCATGTGACTCTCACCTTTGCTGAAAATCATTATGCAGCTACTTGTCTCTTTATGCACAAGGAAGATAGACCTGAGCCTCCTAGGATGGTTAGCTTATTCTTGAATTTCCTTAGGATAAGGAAAAGACACCAGCATCTTGTGTTCCATTAAACAGTGAGCACAGGGCATTCTGTAATCATGCATGAGATTAGTAGGAGCCCCTCACCAGAGTGGCCTCCTATTTCATTTCCATTCCTCAAAATTGAATGATCTGTCCTTCTCTCTGCTCAGCATCCTTAGCTATTCCATCAGTATTGCCTTCTGAGATACTTCTTTGTTCCTAAGTCTGGGGGTCAATTTACTTTTCACTTGAAGAATGGGAGAAAACTGACCATCTTAAATTGTGCAAAAACAAAGAGAAGTGGATTGCTGTCACCCTGAGAGAAGCAAGGTGGCCTTTCACTGAAGACAAGGAGAAAGAGACATCCACTCACATGGTTGTGATCATGCTCCTAGCCACTTCACACCACCCTTGCTTTTTGATTTACTTTGGGCATCAGTGCATGATGTAGCCCAAATATTTTCACCTATGTGAGCAACTAAGAAATGGAAGCACACAAAGGCCAGCTCCTTGTTATTTAATAAAGTCCCCAGGGACCTCCCTGCTGCCATACCAACTTTTCCTACAAGGCTCTTAAATTCCCCACATTTCTCCCTGTCAAAAGGCTATGGAGCCAGACATAAATAAAACTTCTATGACTTCAAGTCACAAGTGATATCCATGATCCATGCTGATTACTGATTTTCAGAAACCAGGTGCTGATATGGATCTATATAGAGGGCACAAGGCTGCTGTGGTGTTTGGATCCTTTGTAGTCTACCCATGTCATTCAATGGCAAAAGACTTTGGGACAACTGAGAAACTAACAGGATGCTATTGGCAGGTCAATGGAAAGGGGAGGCTCTCTCTGAAAATCAGACAACCTTCTCATCATTTACCATGGAATTTCAGCACCAAGAGAGGAGGTGACATTCACTCTCTCATTTGGGATTCAGGTCATGTCACAGTTGCATGTCATTCTTTTTCCCTTGCCACCCCTTGTTTTGTCATCCTTATGTATGAGCATTACAGACACTTGACTCCAGCATTAGTGTCTCTCAGACGGTCCATGCATATATGAACACATACAACTGATGACAGCCTCAAAATCAGATGGTGGAGGGATCCTTAAGGATCATACTGGGAAGCTCTGGAGGCCCTGTGGGGCACCTTGACTTCTTTAAGATTACACACATGGTCAGGAGGAGATATGACTGAGCATAGGTCAGGGTCTCCCTGAACCCAGAGAGCTGGCTAAACCTGGGTCTTTCTGGGAACAAGATCCAGTCTCTGTTGGTAGAACTGTGTCTGTTTGTGCATGTGTCATGGGAAGAGAGGAGCTTCCAGCATCCCAGGAGATTTTTGAACCATCTTGTGTGAGAAAGGGACTCAGGTAAGGAATCCCACAGGGAGTGATCTCACTTCCTTGGCCATAGAATGTGGAACTTAGAACCTAATAACTAGGCACCCACAGTCCACGTACTGGCCAGTCTGCACACTTGTGCTGATACCACCAACCCAGAGCCATGAATTCTTCTTGTTTACCTATCTGTGAATAGTCAGGCCTCAGGAAATATCTGAATAGGATGCTTTCAAGAGTGTGGAGGTGCTGGGTCAGCCCTGGGTCCCCAGGAATCAGGCCATGTTTCCCACATAAAGCAGAGGAGACACAGGACAGACCATTGCTGGTGAGCATAGTCTAGACCACCTCTGGGATTCCCATTGAGACAGTCCCAGGCCCTCACCAGATGTTGAGTGAGTGTGTGTGTGTGTGTGTGTG
>JAJEJO010015819.1:990-12722 GCA_020662805.1 Glaucomys volans | reverse complement strand
TGATGACATATAGAGGGGGAGGCACAGGGTGGGGAGAAGGGATGGATTGTATTGAAGAAAATGAGGGGTGGGGAGGGGGGAGGAAGGAATGATAATAGAATGAAACAAACACCTATACCCTATGTATATGTATAAATATGCAAATTGTATGATTCTACTTTGTGTACAACCAGAAAAATGATAGATGTCCTCCATTTGTGTACAATGACCTAAAATTAAAAAAAAAAAAACAAAGAAGTGTGTCCCTTCTCCCAGAATACACAATGTGGGCACAGGAAATGAAGAAAGATTATTAATAATTAAAATTGTGACAACCGCAGAGTCTCTGGACATAGGAAAGGGAGAAAGGGAGGCTGGGTTATGCAGCACTCTAGACTGTCAGTCTGGACATGCCTTTCTAGACCACTGGGTCATACACTTGGAAGGCAGATTGGATTAAAATAGTCCCCTTTAGAGGGAGTGGTACTTAATGGAGATGGGTTCTGCCAGAGACACTGGGAAAGGCCATGACATTTCCAATGAGGTTTTAAGTTCTCTTGAGTTTAGAGCTCCCAGCAACTATACAGCTAGTACTCTGCTAAATCCAGCTTTTACAAGAGCAGTTCTAGTTCTGAGCATATCCTGAAAACCCCTGTGATTGGACAATGTGTTTCCCCTTCACAAGCTCAGCTAACTTGTCCATAAAGTGAAGCTCCTGAGAAGCTGAAAGAAGCCAGACACAAAAGAGTGCATATTGTGTGTCATGGTTTGTACCTTAATTGCCTGTCAGAAGCTCTCTCATGTTGCAGGCTTGGTCCACACTGTGGTAGTGTTCAGAGGTGTAGCCTTGGGGAGGTGGTTGGGTCATGAGGGCTCTGACCTCATGAATAGTTTGTTTATAGATTCATAGTTTAAGGAGTTTGAGGGGTGATTCTTTTTACAAAAGCAAGTTCTCTCTCCTTGTTGCCTGGTGACCATGAAGTAAACAGCTCTGTTGTACCACATGCTCCAACCATGACCATGATGCTCTGCCTTATTGCAGGCCCAAAGCAGATGTGTGTAGGGTTGTAAGTGATTGTGACCTGAAAACTCTGAAGACATAAGCCAAAGTATATCTTTCTTCCTTATAAGTTGATTATCAGGTGTTTTGTCACAGTGGTGTGACATTGATACATTATGACACAATTTATATAGAATATCTGGAAGTGCAAATCCATACAGGGAAAGATGACTGGTTTCCAGGGGCTGGAGGGAGGATGGAATGAGAAGTGACCGTTAGCAGGCAGAATCTTACTTTTCAAGGTAATTAAAATATTCTCTGGTCAGGTAGGAGTGATGAGTCCACAACTTTGTGGATTGTAAACATTAAAAGTATGAGTTTCATGACCAGTGAATAATATTTCAATTAAAAAACAAGTCAGTGGTGGAGAGCTTACCTAGCATGTTTGAGGCCTTGGGTTCCAATCTTTAGTACCATGATGAATAAAAAGAATGCATATTAAGGACTTTTCTACCACTGACCTTTTATAGTTCCACAAATAAGGTTTGGTTTGATTCTTTGCTTGGTTTTTTTTTTTTTTTAAACTGAACTTATGCTAGAACATTGTAGAAAGTAAAAAGCATTTCTGGTTTATCTGCTCTTTGCTCCTAAGCTTCAGACCATGATTATTGCTGCTTATCCAGCTGCTGGTTTGCCTTGCAGTGAGAACTTGATAATAATTGGCAAATTTGCAAGATGAGCAAAATTGGGAATAATGGAAGATATTCTTTTTGATTTGGGTCTTAAAAAACTAAAGATAAATATATTTATCTCAGTGGGCTTCAGTTCCTTTTCAGTGAGCACTTTGAGCTTGAATTTAAGTGATTTGGCTCTGATAAAAATTACATACATTATATGCAAATTTCCCAAGTACATGAACACAATCACATTCACAGTTGGATGTGAAACAAAAACTATGTTTAACTCACAGTCACTTTTTGTACTAAAAAGTACCCTCTTTTAAGACACATCTTTTTCCCCCAGTGGTTGGAAAATAAGTTTGAATTATGCCCTCTATGGTCAGATTAATTGCAAAATTATGGCATAGAATTTTAATCTGGGTGATTTTTCTTTTCTGAGCAATTGATTTTTGAAAGCAGAGAAACAATGCCTTTCTCCTGTTTCCAAGCCTTTGATCAAAAGAGATCACTTTAAACAGCTGTTAACTCTAAGAAATTGAAAAATTCCAGAACGGGTATGGTGCTACATGACTGCTGGCTGCACAGTACTTCCTCGGCAGGCATCCCGGGGACACTTCCATTTAGCAGGAGCCTGGGAAGCTTGTGTTTTCTACTCTTGGTCAGCATCCATGCTGGAGTTGCTGGAGTTCAGGGAGGAGGCATTGCTTCCCCTAGATATGCTTCAGACTCTCATCACTGAGAGAAGGGGGATGAACACAAGGCTTTTTTAATCTTCTTAACACTCTCCATACCCATTTGCCTCTATCTCCCTTCTCTGGCAATGGAAGCAATCAACCAACTTTATGGCCTATAAAGATGTTTTCTTTGCTGTTTTTACTAGGAGTGCTGATATAGTTGAGATTTTGGATTTTCCCTAACCAAAGAGGAAAAAAATTAGAAAATCCATTATGCTATTCTCAGGGGTCTGGAAGCATATGGGAATTCCTGGTGGCAGGTGGAAGGGGTGGGAGTGCAGGGTTGGGGGTAACAGTGTGCATTAAAAACCCTAAGCAGCCTAGAGAACACTGATTTTCCACATTTAAGAAAGTGGTATATGAAAGAGGTAAAACTTGCACCTCTTTATTGCTGCTTATATGTAAGAAGCATTTTCAGACAGTATATACATATCACTTTGGCTTGAATATGTTCCTTGAAATTGGAAAAGTTTTGCCTTTTGGGGTTTCTTACGGGCAAGCTTTACTAGATTCAGGAATTCACATAAAATCATAGATCCTACATAATTCAGGTTGTTTCTTCTTCTAGCTAACTCACAATCTCTGATTCAATGATTTAATTAACAGTTTCATTTCTTTCTCACATCACAGTCTACTGTGTATTGGGTGACTCTGCTCCAAAGAGTAATTTTGGGATTCCAGTGCCTTGCATAATTTGACTCAATCATATAAAATAGCTCTACCTATAAACCTATAAAACAGCTCTACCAATTTGGGGGTTTTTGCACCTCCAGTTTCTTGGATGGAGGGAGAGGGAAGGCCAGTGGGCTTTTTTGTGTGTTTTTTTTTCTTTTTACACAATGCATTTTGATTCATTGTACACAAATGGGTATAACTTTTCATTTATATGGTTGTAGATGCTGTAGATTCACACCATTCATGTGATCATACATGTACATGGGGTAATGATATTTGTTTCATTCTACTCTCTTTCCTCCCACCCCCTTCCCATTTCCATCTACATACTCCAAAGCTCCTCCATTCTTCCCTAATCCCCTCCCCTCCATTATGTATCAGCATCCACTTATCAGAGAAAATATTTGGCCTTTGGTTCTTCGGGATTGCCTTATTTCACCTAGCATGATATTCTCCAACTCCATCCATTTACCTGCAAATGCCATAATTTTATTCTTCTTTATGGCTGAATAATATTCCATTGTGAATACATAACACAGCTGCTTTATCCATTTATCTATTGAAAGACATCTAGGTTGGTTCCATAATCTAGCTATTGTAAATTGAGCAGCTATGAACATGATGTGGCTACATCACTGTAGTTTGCTGATTTTAAGTCCTTTGGGTATAAACGAGGAGTAGGATAACTGGGTCAAAAGATGGATCTATTCCAAGTTTTCTGAAGAATCTCCATAGTGCTTTCCAGAGTGGCTGCACCAATTTGCAATTTCACCAGCCATATACAAGTGTGCCTTTTCCCCCACATCCTCACCAATATCTATTATTGCTTGTATTCCTGATAATAGCCATTCCAATTGGAGTGAGATGAAATCATATAGTTTTGATTTGAATTTCTCTAATTGCTAGATATGTTGAACACTTCTTCTTGTATTTGCTGATTGCTTGTATATCATCTTCTGTGAAGTGTTTGCCCAGTTCCTTAGCCCATGTATTGATTGGGTTCTTTGCATTTTTGGTGTTAAGTTTTGTAAGTTTTGATAAATTTTGGAGATTCGTGCTCTATCTGAAGTGTGTGTGGAAAAGATTTTTTCCCACTCTTATACACATTATTGATTGTATTCTTTGCTGGGAAAAAAGCTTTTTAGTTTGAATTCATCCCATTTATTGATTCTTGCTTTCATTTCTTGTGCTCTTGGAGTCTTGTTAAGGAGGTCTGGTCCTAAGCCAACATGATAATGATTTGGACCTCCATTTTCTTCTATTTGGTGCAGGGTCTCTGATCTAATTCCTAGGTCCTTGATCAATTTTGAGTTGAGTTTTGTGCAGGGTGAGAGATAGGGGCTTAATTTCATTTTACTGCATATGGATTTGCAGTTTTCCCAGCATCATTTTTTTGAAGAGGCTATCTTTTCTCCATTGTATGTTTTTGGCTCCTTTGTCTAGTATGAGATAACTGTGTTTATGTCAGGTTGTCTCTGTGTCTTCTATTCTGTACCATTGGTCTGTCTGTCTATTTTGGTGCCAATACCATGCCATTTTTGTTACTATTGCTCTGTAGTATAATTTAAGGTTTGCTATTGTGTTACCTCCTGCATCACTCTTCCTGATAAGGATTGCTTTGGCTATTCTGGGTCTCTTATTCTTCAAAATGAATTTCATGATTGCTTTCTCTATTTCTATGAGATATGTCATTGGGATTTTAATTGGAATTGTGTTGAATATGTATAGTGCTTTTGGTAGTGTTGCCAATTTAACAATTTAATTCTGCTTATCCAAGAACATAGGAGATCTTTCCATCTTCTAAGGTTTTCATTAATTTCTTTCTTTAGTGTTCTGTAGCTTTTATTGTAGAGGTCTTTCACCTCTTTTGTTATATTAATTCCCAAGTATTTTTTTTAGGCTATTGTAAATGGAGTGGTTTTCCTCATTTCTCTTTCAGAGGATTCATCACTTATGAATAGAAATGCATTGGATTTATAGGTGTTGATTTTATATCTTGCTATTTTGCTGAATTCATTTATTAGTTCTAGAAGTTGTTTGGTGGAGTTTTTTTGATCTTCTAAATATAGAATCATGTCATTGGCAAATAGTGATAGTTTGAGTTCTTCTTTTCCTATTCATATCTCTTTAATTTCTTTGGTTTGTCTAATTGCTATGGCTAGTATTTCCCAAAAGAAGAAAGAGGGCATCCTTGCCTTGTTCCAGGTTTTAGAGGGAATGTTTTCAGTTTTTCTCCATTTAGAATGACATTGGCTGTTGGGCTTAGCATACATAGGCTTTATAATATTGAGGTATGTTCCTACTATTCCTATTTTTTCTAGTGTTTTGAGCATGAAGGGGTTGTATTTTATCAAATGCTCTGCATCTGTTGAAATAATCATATGATTCTTAACTTTAAGTCTTTTGATGTGATGAATTACATTTATTGACTTCTGGATGTTGAACCAACCTTGCATTCCTGGGATAAATCTCACTTAATCATGGTGCACTACCTTTTTAATATGTCTTTGTATGCAGTTTGCCAGAATTTTGTTAAGGATTGGTGCATCTATGTTCATCAGGGATATTGGTCTGAAGTTTTCTTTCCTTTTTGTGTCTTTGCTTTTGGTATCAGGGTGATACTGTATTTATAGATTGAGTTTGGAAGGGTTCTCTCACTTTCTATTTCATGGAATACTTTGAAGAATATTTGTGTTAGTTCTTCTTTGAAGATCTTGTAGATCTCAGTTGAGAATCTGTCTGGTCCTGGGCTTTTCTTGGTCAGGAGGATTTTGAAATCTATTTCATTGCTTGAAATTAATCTGTTTAACTTTTGTATGTCCTCCTGATTCAGTTTAGGAGGATCGTATGTCTCTAGAAATTTGTCAATGACTTCAAGATTTTCTATTTTGTTGGAGTGTAGGTTTCAAAATAACTTCTAATTTTGTTTTGTATTTCAATGGTGTCTGTCATGATATTTCCTTTTTCATCACAAATTTTTGTATTTTGAATTTTCTCTCTCTGTGTCAGTGTAGGTAAGGGCTTATCAATTTTGTTCATTTTTTTTAAAGAACCAACTTTTCATTTTGTCAGTCTTTTCAATTGTTTTGTTGTTGTTGTTTAAATCTCATTGATTTCAGCTCAGATTTTAATTATTTCCTGTCTTCTACATTTGGTGTTGGTCTGTTCTTCTTTTTCTAGGGCTTTGAGATGTAATGTTAAGTCATTTATTTGTTGATTTTTTATTCTTTTATTGAATGTGCTCCATGAAATGAACTTTCCTCTCACTACTTTTATAGTGTCCCAGAGATTTTGATATGTTGTATTTCTGTAGTCACCTTTTAAAATAATGGAAATGGAAAGTATGCCATTCTTAGGGGATTTGAGCCTTGCCTGTTACCTGAAACAGGTTAGGTTCCCAGAGGTTGCTTCACATCTCAAAAGGCCAAAGACTTTTTGAATGAGTTTGCAATTTCTTACAAATGCAGTACTTTCAACACCTTGATGGTTTCTCATTACTATATTTCCCAGTCAAATTCCCTGTGCAATAGCCTCACCCTAAGTCATTTCCTAGATAGAGTTCTCAGACCTGCTTTATTTCTTTGCCTTTCCACACACCACCTCTGTCTTAACTAAACCTATCTTGAAGTGATCAGAATTGAATTTGATTAACTGAATCATAATTTATCATTGCTCTTAGCCACTTTTTTCAATTGAGGAATTTTTCCTAGACTTTGCATATCAAAGTCTTTAGAAATCTCATATATTATTTATGGGGGTTTAGAATCTGTTAACTTTTCCAATTTTGAAAAAACAATTGAATTTCTGTACTTTCTCTATTCTCTTTCATTTCTTACTGCAAAGTATCTAATTCTTCCTTGAACACTTACCTTATAATACCTTGCCAAAGACAACCATCAGGACTTAACCCACACCACTAAGGCTCCCTTTCCAAATATTTCTTTTAGAGCTGTTGGTTAACAAGAAATGCAACCAGTATCCCAACTGACTACAGCTGGGAATGAAACCAAATTTCTTGCAATTTCATAATCTGGAGCCCTGTCCTTTCAACCCATTAGCATTCTTACTACCCATTTCCTAATGTTTAACCAATGCTATTTATTTTAGCTTTAACACTTCCTAGCATTAAATTCTGTATGAGGCTACATAGCCAACAATTCTGAAATTGACTTATTACACAAAACATTTGAGTCTGTCCTAATGTCTGAATTTATTGCAGATTGGATTTCTTTCTTAAGAAATTTTCCTCAGTGAGGTGGGTCCAGAAATCTTTAATCATGCAACTACCATCTCCAAGTCCTTTGAGTTTTGCCATGTGGATGAGGAGAGAGAAAGAGTTGAGGATCTTTGGAAAACCTCACTTCTCTCACATTCCATTATTCAGAAGTAGTCACACAACCACAAAGGATCCTGGGAAATCTAGTCTTCCTCTCTTCTCAGAAAAGGAAGAGAAATTGAGGAGCATTCAGTTGCTTCCAAATTCATGTCTCTCTAACCTACACATTTTCTGGAACTGAAAATATGTTTAAATACTAGGAATTACATGGTATTTCAGTTTAGAAAGTACTCTTGTATACAATATAAACTTTGATCCTCCTTTGTTATATATATTTTCATTCTCCTTTGTAGATAATAACACTGTGAAGCATGGATCTCATCCTATAATACTTAGAAAGTTTCTCTATATAGTCAGCACTAGTGACAGAAAGTGACAGGAAGAGACATTCTTTGTCAGGCTTGTGCTCTAAGGTAAGAACTAGTAACTGAACAATAAAATGAAGAAATATTTATTTACAAATGCAATTAGTGCTCTGTAGGAAAGATATATAATTATGCAGGAAAACATATTAAAATATAGCCTATGTCATTCCTTTTTGAAATGATGATATTAAAGTTGGATTATGAGGACAGTTGCAAAACTTTGTATATATATTCAAATACTATTAATTATGCCAAGAACTTTGGCCCATGGCCATGATACAGCAACTCAGGAGGCTGAGGCATGAGGTTTGCAAGTTCAAGACCAGATTAGTTGTTCAAGGTTGATTTTATGACATGTAAGTTATATCTCAATAAAACTGTTTTAAAAGAGGGAAATACATGCAGAAAAACAATATACAAAAAATCACCCATGTAAATGGCTCATATAGATTATATATCCTGTGGAATGTCAGAAGCATGAAAAATTACTGGAGTTTCTATCAGGTTTTTGATCATTTTCCATCGACTTTTTTAAAAGTAAGTCAGGAAATGTAAAAAGATACATTTGAAAAGAAAATTCACACCAACCCCTTACCTCTTTGTTTTTGAATCATGTCTTATTCTTGGAGTGAATCATGTTAATGATGGAATAAAAGTCATATTTTCCCTTGATGACCTACACTGCTGCAAGAACAAACATTGGTCTAGAGTAATACCATTGTTATCTATCCAGTTAATCTATCATGTTTATCTTAACAATAGAAGAGACATTGCAATCAAAAGCAACACAAAACAAATGAACTTGCCTAAACTGGAAAGCTTAAGGAAAGATTCCTGGAGAAATTCAAACATGAGGTTTGAAAAGGGATCAGAGTTCATTGGGGAGCAAAGAAAGAGAAGAATACACTGAGTAGAGCTGAGATGAGTGCAAAGGAATCATTCTCTTACAAAAAAGGCTTGTACAGGTGAATGTGAGTGACCAGAGGAAATCAGATGGAGTCTGGTAAGATCTACATTGTGTCAACTGGATAGACCAATTTAAGGATTTTCATCTTCCCCCACCAAAATAATGGGAAAATATTGAACAGTTTTAAGGTGGAGGGGCAAAGTTGATTTGGTGAAGACCACTTTATTTTTATAGAGTTCATCACTAGAATTTAAATTACTTGACTACATTCAAATTCAAGTGGTTGACTTGGGATCTTGAACTCTAGCTATCTGGCTGCAGAGGTCACTGGACACTGCAAAGTGTAAAATGTAGTTTGGACAAACCAAGTTGGTCTGGTTAGCACTTATGGAAGGCCTTGACCATAATTATTCCGTCAGTAACTGAGTACTCCTAGGGATGCAAGAAATATACTCATAAGTATATAACTGCTGAGCAGGTCAGATTTCCTTATTGTGCTGACAATTTGAATCTTAGAGAGCTGAGGCTCTTTGCCTCAGAAGGTAGAGAGTAAACAGCTTCTGAGTTGAACTGACCCAAGACACATTGCTCAAATGTAGACTCAGAATAGCTCAGAGGAAGTATGTGGCCTTGAGAGCTGTGTGATCATTCACCGGGACTTCAGTTTTATTCACACACTCTTCACTTCTCTTTGGGTCCAGCATTAAACCAAAGCAAAGGTAAATGTCCAAATCTGCATCTCTACTCTATGCCTGATATGTAGCCTGTTCAAAGGGACATGGCCATATTTGTCATTTATAGCTGGTACCATGAATGATTGTTCAGAGCTTATGCCAAACCAGTGGAATTCACCATTGATAATGGCTGTTCTTAAACCTTGAAACAACTTTTTTATGAGTCCAGCTCAGACTGGCTGTGAAGTCAAAGGACAAATTTGTGGTCATTAGATAAAATATTCTAAAATATTCTACCTTCTTTCCCTCCAAAGACTCTAGTATAGATTGGCAGAGGGTCTGACACATGGGTAAGGCAATTTAAGATGAATGCAGGGGGTGCACAGAACAGCCCACAACCGTGATTGCCTGCCACTTCCCAGACTCAGTGCCTGCACCCTGTGCAGACTCATTGCCTGTGCTGTGGCTCCCCAATGTGTTTGAAGGCTGGTGCAGACATCTTGAGTTATCCCTGAGGGCATGGCCACCATCTTTGGGTGGGGCAGTTCCCTCCCAAGACACCTACAGGAGAATGGAGGCTCTTTGACAGAAACCTCGCTTTCATCAGGATACTGAGGACTGGGAGGTCTGAGTGGTGGATGACTATTGTACCATAGATATTTTTTAATTCCTAATTTTTTTTATTTTTTTCTGACTCTATTTTCCTTTTATTTACCCATTTCCTCAGAGTCTCTTTCTCCCTTTTCTCATGCTAACAACCAACTTCTTTTGATCTTACTCTCACTCTTCCTTTGATCTAGTACTTTTATATGCTCATTTCTAATCCCATTAACAGTTACATCCTACACACCACCCTATCCTCTTTGTCCACCACTAGAAATTGCAGAGCTCATTGCAAGCCTATTGGCTATACTGTAGATAATAATCAAACTCATCCTAAATGTTTATTACAATACTGTTAACATCTTCATAGGGGCTATATGGTTTAGGGCTGCATATTGTTTGTATTTGGTGCTGCTAATATTGATCTTCCCCTCAAAGGAGAGGTATTGGAAAGCTTCAGGGTCACAATAAGGCTATGGGGGGAAGTTGCAATACTTCATATCTTCACTGCTAGAGGGAAAGATAAAGGCACAATATGAAAAAACTCAGGAAGAAAGTGTCATTAACAAACCAAGATGCTATTTTGATAGAATTCAATGAGAGCATGGCAGTAGAAATAACAGAAAAGGAGTTTAGAATGTACATAATGAAAATGATCCATGAATCAAAGGATGAGATAAAAGAACAAATGCAGGCAATGTATGATCACCCCAATAAACAGTTAAAAGAGCAAATGCAGGAAGCAAAAGAGCATTTCATTAAAGAGACAGGGATTCTGAAAAAAAATACTTGAAATGAAAGAAACAATAAACCAAATTAGAAATGCAATAGAAAGCATCACCAATGGACGAGATCTTGTGGAAGACAGAATCTCAGACAATGAAGACAAAATATTTAATCTTGAAAATAAAGTGACTAAACTGAGAAGATGGTAAGAAATCATGAATGGAACCTCCAAGAATTATAGGATATCAAATTTAAGAATTATTGGGATAGAGGAAGGCACAGAGATACAAGCTAAAGGATTGAACAACCTGTTCAATGATTTAATATCAGAAAATTTCCCAAACCTGAAGAATGAAATGGAAAATCAAATACAACAGGCTTAAAGAACAAGTGCAAAAAATTACAACAAATCCACACCAAGGCACTTAATAATGAAAATGTCCTACATACAGAATAAAGACAGGATTTTAAAGGCTGTGAGAGAAAAGTGTCAGATTACACAGAGGGGGAATCCAATACAATTATCAGCAGATTTCTCAGCCCAGATCCTAAAATCTAGAAGGACCTGGAACAATACATTTCAAGCTCTGAAAGAACATGGATGTTAACCAAAAATCATACCCAGCAAAACTAAATTTCAGATATGATGATGAAACAAAATATCTCCAAGAGAAACAAAAGTAAAAAGAATTTACAAATAAAAAGCCTGAGCTACAGAACATTCTCAGCAAAATATTTCATGAGGAGGAAGTGAAAAACAACAATGCAAGTCAGCAAAGGGAGAAACTACCCTAATAGAAAAGCCAATCAAAAGGCAAACCAAGTCAAGTTAAAAACCAAAAATACAGCAGGTAGAGTGCCTGCCTCACAAGCACAAGGCCCTGGGTTCAATCCCTAGCACCGTAAAAGAAAAAAAGTCAAAGTGATCAGGAATACAAATCATAACTCAATAATAACCCCTAATGTTAATGAATTAAACTCATTAATTAAAAGACCTAGACTGGTAGATTGGATTAAAAAGAAATACCCAACAATATTCTGCTTTCAAGATAC
>JAJEJO010015393.1:378-13054 GCA_020662805.1 Glaucomys volans | reverse complement strand
TCATTTTTCACTTGAATAATTGCTGCTCTATCCTAGTTGCCAAAAATGTAAGTTGTTGATTTTTAGAAATAGTTTTTACAGGTATTTTTTTTTCTAAAAAACTCAATATTTTCTTTAAGCTTTATTAATTTATTTCTTAGTCATTGTTTGGAATGGGTCTGATCCTGTTCTAATTTCTTAAACCTCAAATACATTCAAAGAGTTTCACATGTTAATGATCACTTTCGGTCATTATTTCATGCCACCAATATCTTATTTATAACCTCATTACTTATGGGAGAATTGTGTAATTCTGCATGTACTTTAATTCTATTTCATGCCATTTTCTGTGATATTTTTACTGAATATTTGTGCAAAATTTTTATCCAATTCCAAGACAGCTGGTTTTCTTTAAATTCCCATGTTTGCCCACTGTCCAAAATTTTTGCCATATTATTATCATTTAAGTGCATTGAAAGTTTTTGTGACCTAAACAAATGCGGAAATATTATTAACGTTGCAAAATACATGATGAAAATATCTTTTGAATACACACTACAGGCCAAATTTGATGTGGGCTTGTTAGATTCAACAGAAAAAATTATACATTTGGAGTTTGCCAGATGTTTAGTATTTAATTTTGTATTACTAAAATTGACAGCAGGGAATGAACATTTTCTTTACCCCTAGTTACCTAATCTTATTTTTTATGACTTTTATGAAGGAAATATTTTCAAATTTTAAAACTTTAATTGAATTTATTTTATTTCTTTTTAATTCACATATTTATGCCACATTGTTACACAGATTGTGGGGTTCACCTTGCATATTTATTAATTGTATAACACAATTTGCTCCATATTATCTCCAGTAGTATCCCCTTTATTCCCATTCACCTTAACTGAGCAATTAAGACATAGAATGTGCATATGTTTATGGGGTGCTATGGATTGTTTCAGTATATGTATGCATTATATTTAAATCAGCTTATGCACACCTCTCATGCCGAGTATTTTTTATTTTCTGTGGTGTAATCACTGAGTTCCTTCTTGTTGGATTTGAAGGGCACTGTACACCATCATTGCCTGTAGTCATTCTGGTGTCCAGAGCACACCAGACAGTCCTGCTGGTCTAGCTGTAACTGTGCACCACTGAGCCACCTCTACAGGCCTCACAGCCCATGTTTGCTCAGCCTCTGCTAATCTCCCATCCATTCTCCACTTCTATGAGATCATCTTTTGGAAAATATTCACCACTGTGGGAGCAGACATTATGACATGCTTGCATGAATATGTCAAAGTGGACCCCAATTTTATGTATATCAGTAATGCACTCAAGAAAACAAAAAAAGAGGATCAGAAGAAGATATCAAACAGTAATTCCCAACATGGTATTCATAGCATGTGATATCAGCTCAAGTATGATGATTTTATCCTCTCAAACTTCAGACCTACATGGAAGTGGGGTTGTGTCTCAGTGGTAGAGCGTGTGCCTAGCATGTGTGAGGCACTGGGTTGGATACTCAGTACCACATATAAAAATGAATAAATTAAATGTCTATCAACATGCAAAAATATATTTTTGAAAAATTCAGACCTGCATGACATTGAGATATTGACAGTGGACAAGGGTGCAAACATCCTGGAGGTAATTGTTGGCATCACAGTGGGATGTGGCAGCCTCCTCCCCACACAGCTCTGGGAACAGGTGACATGACACCCTGCAACTGTGGTCTTTCCTGGTTGTGATAACACACAGTTTAAATTATGCCACTTGAACCAAAGGAGGAAACCAGAGATCTCCAGCCACTTCTATTGACAACCATGCAAGTTTCATGGGAGTTTAACATTGAGAAAGAGCCATCAGAGGCAGAGAAGAAGGCAGATGAGTTGGATCCTGTGTTAGTCCCCATTGAGACACAACTCAGAGCACATATTTCCACACAAAACTACTTTCACCAGAGCTAGGAAGGTAGTGCCTAAACTATTTAACCAGAAGAAGTGATGGGGTGAGAAAGTCAGAGGGGAAGAGTTGCCAAGGTCACCACCTTCCAAATTTGAGAAGGGAAAGGAGGCCTCAAAATTGCAGAGATAGTGGGCGTGAAGTGAGGGTTAGAACTGAAATCAGTGCCACACCAGCCACACTGAAGCCCCAGGATGGGCAGAGCCCAAAAACCCTGGCTCTTGGCAAATGCTCAGACATGGACCTTCTGAAACTGCATGATCCAGGTGGATGCCTGCCCCCACAACCCTTCCCCAAACTCAGACCACAGGTTGGGGCCCAAAATCCAACATCTCCTGATCAATGACAAATGCCCAGGCCCCAAGCTGAGAGAACATCATGATCCAGGTGGCTGCCTGACCCCACCACCCCTCCTGAAATTCAGGGCACAGCTTGGGGAGCAAGACTCTATGAAATGGGAGCAGCTCATGGAAAACAGCCCAGGACTTGGCCTTGGTGCTCATGTAGATTCTGCCTGAGAAGACCCAGCAGCAGCCAGAAGAGAAAGTCTCATACAGAGGGCAGACCTACCACAGGACACCAGACTTGCCCTTGCATCAGAGAAAGACCAAGACACATGTGATGCAGACCTGAGTTTTGAACTGCATCATTGTCAATCCTTAGGTAGTTTTTGTGCACACATCCCATCCAGACCTTGTGGATCCCTCTGCCTGGGAGAGTCTTGTGTGACCAAGCTTAGTAAAAGGAATGTGTCTACCACCTCTCTGAAACTCAGGAAGAAGAGACAAACCCAGGCCAGGGTTTGCAGCAGTATCTGGAGTTGCGAGGCACCAGGAAGAGACCAGTGCCACAGTGGAACAGATGCATGTTTTTACATTCCCAGTTTCAGCATGGGCCTGTGTGCTCCCCAGAGACAGTGCAGGTCCTGTGCTATGAGACCTAGGTGTGAACCAGGCAGAGCATCAGCCTAGGTGACCATCACACTGCTTTTAGAAACATTACCTTTACCTTGGGCACCATAGCATTGGGTAAACCTCATCACTGGTGGAAGCCCAGGGTAGTAAGCACACCATTTATCCTTCCAACTTAGTAGAGGTTGGTGATACCTAACACTGCAGATCCTAATGGCCTGCATGAGCAGGCCTGCCTGCAGATGGAGCTTATGGAACAGCCAGGGACTGGGGACACACATAGCTTCAGTACCTGGTGCTGCCATTCTGGCCAGCCTCACTGGAGGTTTGTTGGAGATCCTTGGGCCACAACATGGCCTAAATAGTAGGTAACCCACAGGAGTGTGGGTATGGTCCTGCCCATTCATGTGCTGGGCTGTGGTCTCAGGATGTGACATAGCTCTGTGGATTTGGTGGCCACAGGCATGGACAGCAGTAGAGGCTGGACTCTTCTCAAGTTTCTACTCCCGTACAAACCCTGGATGCGGCACCTGTACTTACCCTGGTCCCAGGGCAAGGCTTACAGGGATGGACTCATATCCAAGCTGCTCCCCTAGGCTGTTCGGAGCAATATATCAAATGTAGATCTGAGACACACTCAGTCCTGCATTGCCCTCAAGTTCTGAGATAGCAACAGTGTGAGGCAGCCCCTCAGCCAAGAGTGGGCTTGGAAATCACAGGAGCCTTATCTTGTGGCAAGGCCCTGGGAAATGGGGCTTGATCTTTTAAAACATCCTCAGCCATAGTCGCATCCCCTTAGAAAACTACCATTTTAATATCATGTCACACACTACCAGGTAGCCTGGATGCTCCCTAGTCATGGAAACTTTGTCATACCCCCATCATTCTGAGAGCCATAACCTAAAGACCCCCACAAAGCAAACTGAATGGGGCTATTCAAAGGGTAAGGAATTCATTTATGGGGCATTAAATGGATGCCACCTAGGGGACCTTAAAAACCAACTCATTAAGAGGGAAGGGAAACTGAGATAGAAACAGGTGGACTAAATTTCCTTAAATCTCCACCTCTGAGCACCATAGGTCACTTTCTTGGTCACAGTTCATGCAGCTCCTATACTGTCAATCAAAAGGCAGAAGGTGGACTTGGGTGGGACTCTGGAAACATCCCTAAGACCAAGAATATGATGGAGGGTAAGCAGGGCATAACTCCTCTCTGAGAGGACCAGTTCTCTCTCTTGTGAGTGCCCCCTCTCCCTTTCTGGTCACTTCTCATAAACTCATGCCTATAATGCTGAGTGACATGTCTGAAGTATTCTCACCTGGTTACAAGAACATGGAGTGAAGTGGGGCTTTGTGCTTCCTCAGTTTCATGGAAGACCCAGCTCAGTAATAAGAGCACACCCCACTACACTCCAGGAAAACCTGGTCCAGTGCTGAAAGAGTGGATTGGACATCAGACCCAGACTATAAGCAGCTTGCTAAGGACTTCTGGGAAGACAGCGACAAACAAAGTCTTATTGAAGCAGGAGATAGAATTCCTATAGGTCGATAGAAATAGGGACTTCGGAGAATGGGATCCCACCACCACAGATTAAATCTCCTGGCTAAAGCTGACTTTCTTGCTTGTTTCTGGTTGTGTGACTGGAAATCCCCACTCATGCTGGACACCACATTCAGTTGATGCCCCAGGAAGGCACGGCCACAATGGTCATGCTGTTTCCTAGGCTATGATAGCTTTGCCCAACCCAGAGAGTTGTTTGAACAAAAGCAAGTCTTTTGTTTTAAGGAACATGTACAGGATAATCCCAGGTAAGCAAAGACATCCAACCATCCCATTACGGGAATTAGAAATATAAATTGTACTCTTTCAATTGAGCCAGAGAACAAGAACAAGTGAGAGAGACTTTCCAATGAAGGGTTAGTTCCTCACCATCCAATCGTATCAAAAGCCCTAAACAAAGAGCCACTGATGGTACCCATGTGTGAACCCTACCAAGGTGTGAGACCTCCTGTGTTTGCTACCAATAAATCTGTTACTGAGTTTGCATTCTCCAATGTCTGTGTACTTCCTTCTTTCTGTGTAAGTGACAAGCATCCTCCAGTGCTCAGAGAACCCTGTGTTACAATCTAATGAAGACTAGAAGAAAATAACTGATCCTTTGTTTCCCAGGCAACACTGCACAGCAAAGGGCATCAAGGACTCTCAGGAACATAGAGGCTAGTAGTGAAGGAATGGGGCAAGAAATTGCACGAAAATGGAATCCAAAGAATATGCAGAAGCTATAACTACACCATGGGACAAGGGAGCCATCTCAGCAGATTCAAATCAAGCAGTGCACAGAATCATACATCTGTGTAGGATAAGAGACACTGGACCATTAGGTCTGGAAGGAATGCCTCTCACCATGATGAAGACCTTTACTAAGTCAGCAGCCACCTTCACACTGAATGGGCAAGACTTAAACCTACTCTCCAGGGTCTAGAAGAAAATAAGGATGCTCCCTCCAATCCCTTTCATTCACAACCATACTGGAAGGCCTAGCAGTGCAGTCGATCAAGAGAAGATGTACAGTGCATCCTAATTGCAAAGAAGTAAGTCAAAGCACCACTGTTAGTAGAAGGTAAATTCATATATATAGGAAATCTCAAAATTACAACAAAATTTATCTCAACAAATAATAATATGCAGCAAATTTGGAGAATTAAAAGATGATATGCACAAACAAGTAGTAATCTTACATTAACAATAAACTATCTTACACTAAGATGAATAAAGCAATCTGATTTGTAATAGGTACAACAAATTCCTATGGATACATTTGAGCAAATATGTGAAAAATCTCTGTAATTGAGATTGTAGAACACTGATGAAAGGAATCAAAGGGGACAGAAAGATATGGAAAGAAAAGTCATGTTTCCTGATAGGCAGAATCAACATTACTAAGTGATCCCTACTACCCAAAGAAATCTTCATCACATTACCAATGATGTTTCCTTACAACTGGGAGAAATGATCCTGAAATTCCCATTGAATCACAGAAATCTGCAAACTGGCCAAAGAAATTTGGAGAAATACCATAAAGTGAGAGATATTTTACTGCCTGAATTCAAAATACACTACAAAGCTTTAGGCATGAGACACCAGGGTAGTTTATAAAAGTAGACATACAGATCAACAGAACAGAATGGAGAGCCATTAATTAACCCACGTATCTGAAGTCAATTGAACTTGGCAAAGTTGTGAAGGGCACTCACTGTGGAAAGGTTTGCCATTTCAATAAATGGTGCTGGGGAAGCAAGACTATCTCTCTCCCATGTACGAGTGTTGTTAATGCATTAAAACTGAAATGTGAGATAGAAAATTATGAAAGGACTAGAAGAAAACATCAGGAAGTGCTGCAGGACATTGGAATGGGCAATGGTGCTTTTGGACAAGACTTTGGATACACAGGAAAGAAAGCAAAAATAGGCAAATGTGACTGCATGAAACTAAAAGGCTCCACTAAGAAAAAGAAAGACTAAAATTAGTAAAGAGACAACTTGAAGAATACAGAAGATATTTTCAAGCTCTCATCTGACAAGGGACTGATAACCAGAATATTGACGGAGCACAGAAACTCAAGAGAAAGAACAAAACAATACAAAATCAGTACAACAGAAAACCAAATAACCATATTCCAAAACAATGAGGGACACTCTATACAGAGTAATGGAATGTATAATGAAATTAAAACTATTGACATTATGACAATGTTTACCATAAACACACAATCAATACATTAAAATATATTTTTAGATCTGATTAGATCTTAATAATATAGTAATTAAGCATGTAACAAACACCCCACACCACCTTTTAATAGAATCTACTTCACTGTTTTATGGATTTGTTAAAATTTTTTAAAAAAAAAAGTGAAAGACAAAAACATATTTTCTCATTCCACTTGAATACATAGACAAATAACTCTATATAGTATATTATTTAATGGAATCTAACAAAGTGCCAAAAAATAAGAAATTTGAGAATCAAGGAACATATATTCCATCATCTCAATTCAGGAAAAAATTGATCAGTGGATTTTCCCATCTGAGGAATTTAAGAGTAATATTGATCCTACAAACTGTGCAGAAAATTGAAGAACACAGAGCACTTCCTATCTTATCCTGAGCAACAAGAAGTACCTCCACAGCCAGATGGAACCAGATGTTCAGATGTTTCAAGAAACACAGAGCACACCTTGATGGTCTGCTGCAGGACGAACCTAGAGGAGGCTGCAGACCTACAGGAGCAGTCATAGAAGATGACACAGGCCATGGATCCAGGCACAGCAAAGGACCAGAACAGAGAGTTGCCCAGAGACACAGGGAAGCTGAGAGCTCAGCAGGGCTGGAGGGAGGAGGGAAGAACCAGGGGAGGCTGCAGCTGGGATGGGAGATCGAGAGGGGCTGGCTTGCCAGCAGGTGCTTAATAGAATGTGACCACAGCTTTGTGAGTGAGTGTGACTTTATGCCGAACGACTTCCTTTCAATTGACATAAGGGAAAATATGAAGATTTATGTTTAAATATTTAAATACAGATTATTAATGTTATTTATTGAAAGGTTGGAGAGATGAAAGCATGAACAGAAAACTCTGCTTTATACCTTTGTGACTATGTCATAATGAACCTCATAAATACTGTATAGCAGTAACACATTAAAAGTAGAAGTAAAAGAAAGAAGGGAGAACTTTAGAGTTCTGTGTTCTGCATTTCTGGCGTTGCTGTGCACAGTTTTCACAACTCTCAAGGAGAAGAAACACCTAGAAGCACAAAGTTACAGACAAATGAGCTTTCACAATCATAAATGTACCTAACACACACACATAGCCTAGAACTCACCGAGTAGCTTTCACGTCCAAGTTTGGTTGTAGTACAAAGGATATTCGGGATACCTGTGAATCCTGGTTCATGTAGTAAAGGGGGAAACACCCACTGAGGACCAGGTCTCCATCTCTGTAGACAGTCGGCTTGAAGTATTCTAAGCAATTCTTAATTTCCATCCATGAAGAATGTACAGGCTGCAGAAGCATGAAGATAAGGAAGAACAACATGCCTGGCTCTGTCCAGAGAAAAAAGGCCTGTGAACAGTGTGAGATGAGAAGCTGGAGCTGATCTTCTGGATAGTCTCAGCCTCTGTTGGGAGGGTCAGTCCCTGAGTAGGGCACAGAAAATCCGCCCTCACTCCATTCCCTCCTGCTGGGAGAGCACATGCAGGAGCATCTGTCCAGACTCAGCCTTAGCTGGGAGCAAAGGGGGATTAATCAGGTCAACATGGTGACGAGACCTCACACTTAATGTGCTGTGGTTAGAGCATCTCTGGTGCCCCTCTCTTTTCTCTGCTTCCCTACAGTCTATACTGGAGCTCTGGGCAACTGTGCCCTGAGACCCTGCACCTGTCCTCCTGCAACGTGGTTAAAAAACACTTTAAAAACATGCTTGGGACTCCTCCTGTGGGGTCTATGATTTCACCATGTTCCAACAAGGCATTGGGGACCAGCATGTCCTGAGACAGTGAACCCTGTAACCCTGTGAACTCAGGGGCCAGGGGTGGTTTTGTCAGATGCTTGTTCTGAGGAATTCTGCATGTTTGAATGAGCTGGTGTTGGAATGAACCAAACACCCAAAGGAGTGAAACAACATTATTAAATCATGTAAATGCATGACTGCAGGACTGATGTGATCCTTCTATATGTATAATCACAAAAATGAGAGGTCATATCTATTCATGTATGATGTATCAAATGTATAAATGCATTCTATTGTTATGTACAACTAATTAGAGCTAATAAAATTTAAAGTTAAAAAAAAAACATCCGGGAGTGCACTTGCACATGATGCTTTAGGAAGAAGGGGAAGGCTGAAGTCAGTCAGTAAAGACTCCCTGTGCAACTCCCAGCAGGCCTTGACCACCATGTCTAAAAATTCCATCTGGCCTCAGTATCCTCCACGAATAGCAGGCTTCATGATTGAGAGGGCATAGGCTCCCCTGAAGGCAAGATGGGAAGCTGACCTCAAACTCTTCACAGAACTGAAACTAGGGACCCCTGAACCTGGTGCTCTGAGCTCTGCCCCTTAAGAATTCCTGCCCAAGTCTCCTTGTTGCCTGGCTTCATGTGACACAGCCTCAAAGCCCTGCTCTCCACACAGCACTCACCTCCTTTGGTCATGTCCTTCTGATGCCATTATTTATGGAAATCTTTTGTGATAGCATTTTTGTATTTATTCATTTTTATTTTAAGTTGTTGTTGACAAATATAAATGGTATAAATTTTGTTGCACACAAGATGTTTTGACATTATATCTATGTGCTTAGGAATGACTATGTCAAGCTATTTAACATAAGCATTTCCTCCCATACTGATTATTTAGAGCACACACACTTTAATATACTCCCAGAAGGTTTTAAGTATAAAATATTTTTCACTAGCTGGATTGAGCATGCTCACAGATCTCCTGAACTTGTTCCTCCTGGATAAATGAAAATGTGTTTCCTTTGGCCCATATTTCCACAGTCCCCCTGCTGCTCAGTCTCTGATCCCCACAATTTGACTCTGCTTCTAAGTTTGACATTTTGATCCCTGGATGAGTGAGGTGAGGGTATTTGTGTTTCTCATCCTAGGCTATTTCACTGAACACAATCTCCCCCTCATTATTCATTGTTGTCAAAGAGTGACAGCATTTCTTTCTTCTGTGGAGGATTTGTTGCATCCTAGTTCCCATGTGTATAATGAATGTGCATTTTCATCATGCATTCATCTGTTGATACACACTCAGGTGGATGCTCGATATTGCACATTATGCTGCAGTGGACATGGGGGGACTGATGTCTCCTGGCCATAAGGATCTCATGCTCTCTGTGTATGTACCCTGTAGTGAGTGTGCTGGATCATAGGGCAGATCTATTTCAAGACTTTTGGGAAATCATCCTGTTCCTCACAATGAAGGTGTAAATCTATATTTCTCTCAGCAGATTGGAAGAGTTATCTCTACATCTAAAATAACACTTCCTGAGGTCCAGGGAGGCAGACCCAGCAACAGACATCAGGTGCAGCCCAGCGCATAGATGGCTGAGAGTTCCCCACTCGGGATGTCGGTCCAGAGTGTTCTTGTGGGTCCTCCCGGGGGCCGTCGGCACAACCCAGAGGTGAGAGTCTTCAACATTGGAAGTGGGCCCTGAAGAGAGGACACTTGGGTCATCCTCTCTCCTGGGGCCCAGATCAAAGGCATTCATTCAAATCAGACAAGTCCCATGAGAATTCCAGGTTTTGGGAGGTGGACACAGAGACAGATGTCAGGCTCAGCCCAGCAAAGAGGGGTGAGAGTTCCCCACCTAGGATGGAGGCCCAGAGTGCTCCTGGGAGACCTCTGAGGGGGCAGCAGGCACAGTGTAGAAGAGGGAGGCTTCAGCTTGGGGGAAGTGAGCACAGATTGCACACTTGAGACTCCCACACTGGGAGGCCCTGCCCAGAAGCCAAGCCTCACCCTGACCCTAGCCTATGGTCTACTGCTACTGAAGACTAGGAGGTGCAAAATTGGAAACCTGCAGGGATGCCACTTTTTTAAGGGGTGAAGCTGCTATACCTCAGATTCTCATGGATAGAAGGGAAGATACATAAACAACATGAGAAGATGGGGGAAGAAAGTGCCTCAAACACTTTCTAGAAACTTCATTAACAGAACCTAGAAGCTTCATCAACAGAATCCAGTGATAACATGGTAGAAGACATGCCAGAAAGGGAGCTCAGAATGTACATAATAAAAATGATCAGAGAAGCAAACGATGAGATGAGAGAAGAAATGCAGGAAATGAATGATTCCACCTTCAACAGTTTAAAGAACAAATGCAGAAAGCAGAAGATCATTTCAATAAAGAAATAGAGATGTAGAAAACAAAGCAAACAGAAATCCTTGAAATAAAGGAAACAATAAATCAAATTAAAAACTCAATAGACAGCATAAGCAGTAGGCTAGGTCATCTGGAGGATAGAACATCAGACATTGAAGACAAAATATTTAATTATGAAAACAAAATTGACCAAACAGAGAAAATGGTAAGAATTCATGAACAAAGCCCACAAGAATTATGGTATATCATGAAAAGACCAAATTTGAGAATTATTGGGATTGAGGAAGGCACAGAGATACGAACCAAAAGAATGAATAATCTAATCAATGAAACAATGTCAGAAAATTTCCCACATCTGAAGAATGAAATGGAAAATCAAATATAAGAGGCTTACAGGTCACTAAATGTACAAAACTACAACAGATCAACACCAAGGCATATTATAATGAAAGTACCTAGCATACAAAATAAAGATAAAATTTTAAAGGCGATGAGAGAAAAAATCAGATTACATTCAGTGGGAAAAATATGGTTATCAACAGATTTTTCAACACACACACTAAAAGCAAAAAGGGCCTGGAACGAAAGAAAGTGGATGCCAACCAACAATCTTATACCCAAAACTCACCTTCAGATTTGGAGATGAAATAAAATCCATCCACAAAAAACAAAAGCTAAAAGAATTTGCAAATAGAAAGCCAGCACCACAGAACATTCTCAGCAAAATATTCCACGAGGAAGAAATGAATAACAACAATGTAAACCAGCATAGGGAAGAACTACCCTAAAGGAAGAGTCAAGTAAAGGACAAATCAAGTCAAGTTAAAAACCAAAAACTAGCCATAATGATTGGAAATACAAATAGTATCCCAATAATAACCCTGAATGTTAATGGTCTGAACTCATCCATCAAAAGACATAGACTGGCAGATTGGATTAAAAAGAAAGACCCAACAATATTCTACCTCCAAGAGATGCATCTCACAGACTAAAGGTAAAAGGATGGGGAAAAACATACCATGCACATGGACTCAGTAATGAAAAAAAACAGGGGTTTCCATCCTCATATTGGATAGAGTGCTCTTCAAGCCAAAATTAGATGGGAAAGTGAAGAAAATTTCATTCTCCTTACAGGAAGCATAAATCAGCAAGACATCACAATCATAAATATTTATGCCCCAAACAACGGCACATCCACGTATGTCAATCAAAACATTCCCAACTCCAAGAACTAAATAGACCACAACACAATAATACTGGGTGACTTTAACACACACCTCTCACCATTGGACAGAACTTCCAAGCAAAAACTCAAAAAAGATACTATAGAAATCAGTAACATAACCGCTACTTTAGACTTAACAGACATATGTATACTATTTCATCCATCAAGAATTGAGTACACATACTTCTCGGCAGCACATGGATCATTTTCTAAAATAGACCATATAATATTCCACACAGCTACTCTTACCAAATATAAAAAGATAGAGGTACTACCCTGTATTCTATCAGATCATAATGGAATGAAATTAGAAATCAATGATAAAATAAAAAACAGAAACTATCCCAAAACCTGGAGATTAAATTATATGCTGTTGAATGATGCATGGATAACAGAAGAAATCAGGGGGAAATAAGAAAATTCTTAGAGATCAACGAAAACATTGACAAAACATATCAAAATCTCTGTGATACTATGAAAACAGTGCTAAGACGAAAATTCATTGCATGGAACACATTCAATAAAAGAATGAAAAGGAAACAAATAAATGAGCTCACAGTACAAATTAAAGCCCTAGAAAAAGAGGAACAGTACATCACCAGAAGTAATAGAAGACAGGACATAATTAAATTCAGAGCAGAAATCAATGAAATTGAAACAAAAGGAACAATTAAAAAATTGACAAAACAAAAAGTTGGTTCTTTGAAAAAAT
>JAJEJO010014870.1:236-17795 GCA_020662805.1 Glaucomys volans | reverse complement strand
AAAAGTTCTTGACAAAATTTTAGCAAGTCATATACAAAACATAGTAAAAATATAGTGCACCATGATCAAGTGGGTTTCATCCCAGGAATGCAAGGTTTGTTCAGAATCAAGAAGTCAATAAATGCAATTCACCATATCAACAGACTTAAAGTTAAGAATCATGATTATTTCAAAAGATGCAGAGAAACCATTTGATAAAATACAGCACACCTTCATTTTCAAAACACTCACAAAAATACAGATAATAGGAATGTATTCAACATTGCAAAGGGCTATGCTAAGCCCATGGCCAATGCCATTCTAAATGCAGAAAAACTGAAAGCATTCCCTCTAAAAACTGGACAAAGGCAGGGATGTCCTCTTTCCCCACTTCTGTTCAGCATAGTCTTTGAAACTCTAGCCAGAGCAATTAGTGAGACCAAAGTAATTAAAGGAATATGAATAGGAAAAGAACTCAAACTATCACTATTTGCCGATGACATGATTCTACATGTAGAGGCACTAAAAAATTCCACCAGAAACTTCTAGAACTCATAAATGAATTCAGTAAAGTAGCAGGATATAAAATCAACACTCATAAATCTAATAAATGTTTATTCATATGTGATGGATCCTCTGAAAGAGAAACTAGTAAAACTATCTCATTCATGATAGCTTCAACAAAGAAATTCTTGGGAATCAATCTAGCAAAAGAGGTGAAAGACCTCTGCAATGAGAACTACAGAACACTGAAGAAAGAAATTAAAGAAAACCTTAGAAGATGGAAAGATCTCCCATGTTCTTGAATAAACAGAATTTATATTGTCAAAATTGCCAAAACTACCAAAAGTGCTGTACAAATTCAAAACAATTCCAAATAAAATCCCAGTGATGTACCTCATAGATGTAGAGAAAACAATCATGAAACTCATTTGGAAGAATAAGAGACTCGGCTAAAACAATCCTTAGTAGGAAGAGCAAAGCAGATACTATCACAATACCAGACTTTTAACTATACTATAGGAGGAACAGTAACAAAAAGGCATGGTATTGGCACCAAAATAGACAGGTAAACCAATGGTACAGAATACAGAACACAGAGACAAAGACATATAAATACAATTATACTTATACTAGACATAGGTGCCAAAAACATATAATGGAGAAATGATAGACTCTTCAACAAATGGTGCTGGGAAAACTGGAAATCCATTTTCAGCAAAATGAAACTAAACCTCTATTTCTCACCCTGCACAAAACTCAACTCAAATGGATCAATAACCTAGGAATTAGTCCAGAGACCATGCCCCTAATAGAAGAAAAAGTAGGCCCAGATCTTCATCAGTTCAGCTTAGGACCAGACTTCTTAACATGCCTTCCAAAGAAGAATAAATAAAAAGAGTAATCAATAACTGGATAGATTCAAACTAAACAGCTTTTTCTCAGCAAAGGAAAAAATCAACAATGTGAAGAATAAGCCTACAGAGTGGGAGAAAATCTTTGCCACATATACTTCAGATAGAGCACTAATCTCCAAAATCTATAAAGAGCTCAAACAACTTTACAACAAGAATACAAATAACTCAATCAAAAAATAGGCTAAGCAAATGAGCAGACACCTCAAAGAGGATCTATAACCAATCAACAGATATATGAAAGAATGTTCAACATCTCTATTAATGTGAGAAATTCAAATCAAAACTACCCTAAGATTTCATCTCATCCCAATTAGGAAGACTATTATAAAGAATACAAACAATACGTGTTGGCAAGAATGTGGGGGAAAAGGTACACTCATATATTGCTGGTGGGGTTGCAAATTGGTGCAGCTACTCTGGAAAGCAGCATGGAGATTCCTTTGAAAACTTAGAATGGAACCACAATTTGACCTAGCTATCCCACTCCTTGGCCTATACCCAAAGGACTTAAATCAGCATAGTACAGTGATGCAGCCACATCAATGTTTATAGCACCTCAATTCACAGTAGCTAAGTTGTGGATCCAACCTAGATGCCCTTCAATAGATGAATGGATAAAGAAACTGTGGTATACATACACAACAGAATATTATTCAGTCATAAAGATTAAAATTATGGCATTTGCAGGTAAATGGGTTGATTGGAGAATATCAGGCTAAGTGAAATAAGTGAACCCCCAAAAACCAAAGGCCAAATGACTTCTCTGATAAGTGGATGATGATAAATAATGGGGAACGGGGGAGACAAGTATGGAGGAAGGATGGATTATATAGAGAAAATGAGGGGTGGGTAGAGGATGAGGGGAAGGAAAGCAATAGAATTTGACAAACGTCATTGCCCATATTCATGTATGATTACAGAAATGATGTGACTCTATTTCATGTACAACCAGGGAAATGGTACTCCACTTGTGTAGAATGAATCAAAATTAAAAGAAAGGGATCGATGCAATGGTGGAGCCCCCAGGTGATGAGTGGTGGCAGGTATAGGAGTAAGTTTGATTGAAAAGCATGGCTGATCAAGAATAACAGAGCCATTTGGAATGCTGCTGGAAGTCAGTGGTCTTGTCTTGTCTCTATTAATGTAAGAAATCCACATTAATGGATGTGTTCACAAAATGTTCCAGGGCTAAAGGGAAAAACATGTGCTTGCAGTGTGTTCAATAGGCCAAAAGAGTACTAGCCAGGTGCTCGTAATTCAGGGAGCAAGTGGGTGGAGTGGGTGTGGAGCTGTAGAACAATGCTAAGAGAAACCCATATATAGGGCAGAGACTATGAGAGGGAGTTGAAAGGGCCTAGTGGAGCAAAAGCGATAGGTGGGGTTGGTGGGGCAGAGACAAGCTGAGTGAGTGGAGCCAAACACTTAGGAGCAGCAAGGGAGCAGGGCTTTAGGAAGCATGTGGGATGTGTGTCTCACACAAAGCTCATCAGGTGAACTCACTCCAGAAACCTGAAGCTCTGTAGGTGAGTGAAGGGTGTGTTGGGTGTATCCACAGGAGGCAAAGAGAACCAGGAGAGGTGCCTATGTCTGGAAATCCTGTCAGAATTCACTCTGAAACCAGTGGGAAAGCAGGGGGCCCTTGTACAAAAAATGTTACCTCAGGCTGTTCCATTGGGGCCTGGGTTTCCCCACTTATATGATTAGAAAAAGGAGGGAGGCTGAAGATTCCAAGGTGGAGCCTTTCTTAGTCCCTCCCTCTCATGGATGCTGTGTACCTTCCAGGAATTCAGGTAGTTTGGGATTCCTGAGGTTTCTGGGAGGTATCCTGTGGATGTCACCTTAGAGACTCTTTTGGGGAGTGACCATTGTCTCAGCATATTTACAGAGACTTCTCCTTGTGCCTGCTGTGTAAATGGTGAGACCAGGAGGTCCAGAAAGGGTAAGCATGTGGAGCAGCTGTCACTCACTGGAGCATGGTTGGGTTCCCACAGTCTGCCTCACTCACCCATGGGCAGGGGCTTGCTGGCACCTTGGCAGTGAGAGAAGCATAGATGGGGAGGCAGCCTTGACCTTTTCACTACATCTGTACCAACTCACTACATCTGTAAAATAGGGCAAGGAGAAACACCTGCCTCTCAGGCTGGTGTGAACCCAATCCCCAGCTTCATGATTCTCTAAAAGGCAGTTTGGCATGGATGGAGCAGGAGATTTGGGTTTTGACAGTGCTATCATTTAGTTTTATATATGGAAACACACCCCCCTTATATATTTAAATAAAACTCTTTTATACCAGACTCTGTTCTAGGCAGAGAGGACATAGACATTAACAAAGCAGTCAGGAAACCCTGCTACCATTCTGGTGGAGGCTGCTGTTCCACTGGTCTTGTCCAAGAATTCAGGCACTAAACAGACATGAGCATAGACACCTTTAAGCATCTGATCTAATGTTACCATCCACAGTGATGTTTCACCTGCTCCATTATTCTAAAACACACCATTCATTCTGTCATTTCACTGCCCCCAATCCTTTACACCTGTGAGATAAAGACCTACTTAAGGAGCTTTCCCTCACCCACTTGTCTAATGGTGCCTCCCCAGCCCTCCTTCACACCTGTCTCACCCCTACCAGTACATACCTCTCTGCTTGTAGTGGGTGTTCCTCTAGTTAGAAATGCTAACTCATTAGACCATAGATGGCACCAGAACTGTACTTAAGACTTTTCCTAGATTCCACTAGAATATCTGCATACTCATCCCCTGACTTGGTTACTGGAAATGTTAGAAAGTCTTCAAAGCTGCTGTTTTAAAAGCAGTCTTTTTTCTTCCCACAAAACTTTTATAAATTTTATGTATGGAATTAATTGCCTCACTTTCAAAAGGTGTATTATACTCCCAGTGTTCATTGTCATCATGGAGAAGATGATGTACATAATATGTGTATTTCCACATATATTTTCTCTCAAAATTTTATTCGGAAGTGTGTTAAATGTCTCAATTCACTCGTGGCCTCTTCTACAACAGTTGTTACTAGGACACTGCAGAAATCTTGGCTAATGTTGGAGGTATTTTGTGTTATTTGCTACACTTTGATTATTATAAGCAAATAAATAGAATATATACAGATATATTCTATATATGTGTGTGTATATATATATCAGAGATGCCAAGAGTTATTTTGCTTGTAGTTACCCCATTGGGCCTCTGTAGGCCCTAAAGAAGAATCAGTGGTTTTTGACAAAAGCAGCCTTTAAATTCCTGATATATAAGTAGGATTTGTGGCCATTTAGCAGAACATGCCATCATGGGCATGTTGTACCAATAGAATATCATATTACATATCAGCCTTACTAGGCAATGGGGATAAAAGAGGTTAAATGTGATTTTTATTTATAGTTATCATTCAATTATATATATATAATTATGTATGTAATTAGTTTATATATTTTTAATTTTGTGCATATATATATACATATACATATGTACCCACACACACGTTTTTAATTTTTTCTCTTGAATAAGCAGAGATTGGTGATAGATTAGAGTGGGTGAAATAGTGAAAAGTCCACTTAAAATTACTGAATTTTTGTCTTGAGGACTCTGTGGGGTTATTAACACACAATACTGGATGGAGGAGATAGACCACATGAGGCAGGAAAAAGAGCACTGGTTTTCAGGCAGGCTTTTGCATTGTTGTTGGTGATCCCTACTAGATATACATCTGGACAGATCTGAAAGTGACAGGAGAGAGCTGGGAAGAAGATGAATGGGGACGTGGAGCATACTTACTGATATGAGACTTAGGATGACCTAGGATGAAGGTGAAGATAGAGAAGCACAGGGATCCTTGTTCTGAGCTGGTGACACACATATATTTAGCAATAGAGAAGTCTATGAAGGAGCCAGAGCCAGGGCATCCAGTTAGGGAGATGAAAAACCAGGAAAATGGAAAAACATGGATTTTTGCCAAGGTCCAGCCTAGCAGGGGTCATGGCACAGCATGGTGAGGGGAAGGTGTTGGTGATGAGAATAAAGCAACATAGACTCAAAGATCTGAGGCTTAGTTTTAACTTTACTGCTTCACAGCTAAATTGTAAAACAGTTCTACAACTGTTTCACTCACAACCTAAATGTATCAATATATTCAGCTTGAGTACATTCTTTTGAGGTTACTTGGGGGGGGATACAAACTCTAAGGGAATGTTATAGACATAAGTATAATCAAAACAAATCAAATTCTACCTTTCTAAACAATACATCACTAAACCATTAACTGGTTCTGGTTTTCGTCTTACTAGGAACAATAAAAGTCAAGGCCATCCTCATAAACTATATAGGTTTTGACATGTCATGGTTTAAAGGTATGCCAAGTATAACAAACAGTTGTACTTAGACATCTCTGGGAGGCTGAAGCATAAATACCTTTTGACCTGTCTATAGTATATAAAGTGGAACTTCCTTTTGTTAATAGTTAATCGACACCCAAGATACAGCTTCCCATCAATCTTACATGCAATCCACTGTGGTCCCTGAACTGTGAAAACAGTTTCACTAAGAGGGAGGCACATCCTGGTTTGGATTAAAGTAGCCAGGCAGTCTGGCTGCTAAGCTAACTGAGAGCAGTGGACAATAACTCTTGTTGATCTAACCCACAACATTTTTTCTGTTTGCTTAAGGTAATATATTAATATGAAATCAATTAAGGTTTGAACGGTGTTATTTTTATGTTCCAAATCACTTAATGTCTGATTATCTGCTGAAATCTTTGCCAATAGCAATAAGAAATAACACGAAAACAAGAAAGAGCATGCGATGTCCACATTACCCAGAAGATTCGACCATGCAAGAATCTTCATTATTCCCAGTGGAACCATGTCAAGCACTGAGGGGAATAGTGGTGGGTGTGGCAGATTTTTGAGAAGAGATCTTAAAAATAAAGCAGGACATTTTTTCCTGAGGACCACTCAGAAGTGAGGTAGAGGGTGACCAATGAGGGACCAATAGTTTAGGTACCACAGAAGTTTATGATGCTCTCAATAGAAGCCCTGTCCTCAGATCGTGAGAATTGAAGCCAATTTGGTGATTTATGTAATAGTAGTTGGCATAGTGAAGGCAATAGCTAGAGATCATTTTGCTGATTTTGGAAAATGAAATGAAGGGAGACCCACCAAGTTGTTAACATTGGTGGACTCTAGAATGTGGGGAGGAGGTCATTGTGACTGCAGAAATCTCTGTTGTCTTACCAGTTTGCCACTTATATACTAGAGGTGACTTTTTAAAATGGAAGCACAATAGTGATTCCTGGGAACTGGAAAGCATGCTAGGTAGGGCATGGGTGATAGTGGAAGATGGGTAATTAGAAATGATCACTGCATACCATGCATTTGAAAATGTCACACTCAATCCCATTAGCTTGTGCAATTAATATTTGTTAATTAAAATCCTATCGAGCTAATCATTCTATTTGATCACTGAGAAGTAGGCCCTCACCACTGGGGGAGGAAGTTATGATTTGTTTCCTGCTTGTGAAAATGGCCATTGTCAGTCACCTGTGAAGAGAACTGTATCTCAGTGTTGGTTTATCACAATGTTCACAATAATGGCAAATACTGGCCACACATTTTGTAGCATGTGCCTTACATGGTGTTTGGTGTTATTTGTGTGTGTGTGTGTGTGTGTGTGTGTGTGTGTTTTCAGACTGTGATGGTTAATAATTTTAGAAGGAATAGGACAGAAATTAAGTACCTTCTTGTCACAGCATAATGGAGTTACCTGATTGTTACTGAAATCCTTGAGGTGCTACCCTCCAACCATGGTCAAGGTAGTTTTTGCAAGGTTCATCACTGGGAAATTATTGCTTGTCCCTTTTTCTACACTTTTGTTTGTGATCAAGTCACCAAATATGCCCACCCTGAAAATAAGAAGGGCAGTAAGCTCCACCTGCAGGAGGGGATGCTGTCCCCCTGTATGTTTTTTTTTGTTTGTTTGTTTGTTTGTTTGCAGTGCTGGGGATTGAACCCAGGGCCTTGTGCTTGCAAGACAGGCACTCTACCAACTGAGCTATATCCCCATCGCCCCCTATATTGTTTTGAACCCTTCTCTAAGAAAGATTGTTCTGTTTCCCTCATGCATTATCTAGATAATTATGTCAGTTACTATGTTATTTTTGTTGTTGCTTTAAATTTTATTTTGCGATTAAAGCAATTTATTTTCCTACTCATATTCTTCCAGTTTTGGCTCTTTAAAGATCTTTTACCTTAATTTCTAGGTCATTTGTCAGACACCTATATTTAGGACACTGTTCTCCTCCTCATCATCATTTTTCTCTTCCTCCTATTCCTTATCCTCCTCCTTCCTGTTTGCATTCTTCTTCTTTTTTCCTCCTCTTCTTCCTCTCCCTTCTTTTCTTGCAACACCTCTTCCTTCTCTTCTTCCTCCCCTTCCTCCTTCTTTGTTCTTTCAGGCTCATTTTGTATTTACCTGACCAGATCCTAGGATGAACTATTTCTCCATGGAAATAGACCCCTTTTTACCTGTGTTTATTAGGGACAGCTGTGTAATTTGCCAGGCCCAGGGCAAAATGAAAATGCAGTCCTTGTTCAAAAAGCAGGTAACCTGTGAAATTAACATCATGTAAGAGAAGTAGATTTTTCTGTGATCTCATCATGTCATTTACATTTTGTCATTTAGTGTCCTCATTACATAAAAACCATCATTTTAAACTGTTAGCAAGTCTTTTGACATTCATCTTTAATTATGTAATGTCAATTCTAAATGGAAACTTACAAGCAAGTCATGTTTTATAGCCTGTGCACCCAGGTTGAATTCATTCATACCAGCATTGAAAATGTTACACACAACCAACTCAGTTGTTTCCAATGCATTCAGAAAACAATTTACAGTTTATCTCACTGATTTACTAATGAGTTAAAAATGAAAGGAAAGTGATTGTAGATTGCTCTGGTTTCTGTTTCTCTTCACATCTTCAGCTGGAGATATGGGTTAATACAGTGAAGTACCATAAGTGGCAAAGGACAAAACAGGGGTACTTGGTCTTGGTGAAGAATATACTGCCTTCTTTCTGCATTCGAATCTAGTTCTGACTGCACCCCAATGTTTGGCCTTTCTGGGCTTCAGCTTCCTTTTTCTGTGTGCTTATTTGTAGGTAGGATACACTCATCTTGTGCCCTAGTCCCTCTCAGCTCCCATATATTGTTGACCCACTGGACTTCTGTGCTGTAGGAAATTAAAAATCCTTACTATGTATGAGGTGGCCAGATGCAGTGTACATATGGTTACATGTATGTGCTGTGTTCATATGTGCTGTTCATTGTCTTCTTGGAATTCATTTATGAAACATAAGAACAGACACAATCAATACAAATTTATGATGGCAGTATCAGAGTGTTCAAGGAAGGACAGGGCCACTTTGAGCAGGATCCTGACCATGCAAGAGGAACACCATGGGACTAGTCCTTCTTTGCCTGCCTTCCTCCTCCTCCTCCTGCTTTCCTCTCTTTCTTTCTCCATCTCTTTCCCTCCCTTCCTCCCACAGAATTAAGAACAATAAGTAGTCTGTCTTTACTCAAAATATTTATAAGGGCATATTAAATTATTGTAAACTATGAAAAAAGAATTATATAGGAAATATCTAGAGGTCTTTTATCTTATAAAATTAAAATCGCCTACCTATTGAAGAGCAGCATGCCATTTCACCCTAGCCCAATATTGTGGGAAACAACAGGACTACTTTCTATTTCCATGATTTTTTTGTTCATTTTTTTGTTCATTTGAGGGATAGGAACTAAGGGCACTTAACCACTGAGCCACATCTCTAGCCCCCTTTGAATTTTAGTTAGAAATAGGGTGTCACTGGGCTGCTTAGGAACTTGCTAAGTTGTTGAGGCTGGCCTCAAACTCAAGATCATTCTTCCTCAGCCTCCCAATCTGCTGGGATGTTTCAATGAATTTGACACTTAAATACCTAATGTAAGTGGCATTATACAGTGTTTGTCCTTCACTTAGCATAATTTCAGTCTTCTTAATATTGTCTACAATGCCAGGATTCAAATCTTTCTAAGGGACAAATAATACACTCCTTTAAGTATTCATCTGCTGTGAATATAAATTATTTGGGCACCTTGACTCTTGTGCATGATGCTCGCTCTTATCAGCATGCAAGTTGTGATATTGCCTAGAAGTTCTGATTTCAATTTATGTGGACATATAACCTGAAGATGGATGGTGATGTGAAATTTGGTCATTCTGCTTTTATTTTGGCGGAAATTCCATGCTTGCTTCCATAATTGCTGTAGAATTTTACATTCCCAGCAATAATATATAAGCATGCCAATTTCTTCATATCTTCTGCAGTAGTTCTCTTTTCTCTTTTGTTGATAATCACCATTCTAATAGGTATGTGGTGATCCTTTAGACTGGTTTTCTTTTTACTCTTTTTCTTTCACAACTTACAGCTGTCATTAATCAGTAGGAGGCATTTAATTCTCAAATACAATGAAATTTTAATGAATCAATTTGATCAATAACTAGTCATTGCATTTTTAATATGCATTTCCTTGATGATTAGTTGATAAAGACCACCTGTGGACCATTTGTATGTCTTCAATAGAGAAATGCCTCTTGGGATCATTTGCTGCTTTTCTTGTTGCTTGCTTAATTTTGGAGCCAGGTCTTGAACTCAGGGTGCTTAAAAACTGGGCCACATTCCAGTTTTTATTTATTTACTTATTTATTTATTTATTTTATTTTTTATTTTGGGACCGAGTATAAACAGTTTACTTATGATCTCACTAATTTGTGGAGGATGGTGTTGAATCTGTGATCCTCCTGTCACAACTTCCAGAGGCACTGGGATTACAGGAAAGCAGTGCTGTGCTCAGCTCCTCTGCTGATTTATAATGAGGTTATTATTATAGAGCTCTAGGGAATATTTATGTATTTTGGACACTTTGCTCTTCTCAGGTGATATTCAAGAAATCTCTCCCATTCTTTCAGTTGAATCTTTTCTCTGTTTATGCTTTACTTTGCTAGCAGAAGCTTTTGGTTTAATGAAATTTCATCAATTTATGTTTTTCTCACCTGTCATTTCAGTGTCATAATCAAGTTAACTTTCCTAAAGCAATGTTGTGAAGACTTTCTTCCATTTTTTATTTCTATATTTTTCTCACAAACTTATCATTTAATTCTTTTATTTTAGATTGAAACATAATAACTTCACCTGCTTATGGAGTACAGCATGATATTTTGATACATATAACACTCTGTAGGGATCAAATCAGAGTGAAGATCATATTTGTCATCTTAGGAGGATGGGGAGAGATTGGTAAATAGGGCTTCAATATTTTCTTGTAGGAATTTTATAGATTCAAATCTCATGTTTACATTTTTAGTCCCTTTTGTGTTGATGTTTTGGTATGTTGTAAGAAAAGGTTCTTATTTCTTTCTTTCCCATGGGTATATGCAGTGTCCTCAGTACAATTTCAGAAGAAGACTATCTTTTCTTTAGTGTATATTAGTGGCCCCTTCTCAAAAAGGAACTGACAGCACATGTCTGGACTTATCCAGGTTTTCCCTGATGTGCATTGGTCTGTATGCTGCCTTCTATTTCAGGGCCACAGTGTTTTACTTATTATAACTTTTTAATATATTTGAAATCAGGAAGTGTGATGCTTTCCGTTTCACTCTGTCTCAAGTTTTCTTTGGCTGTTCAGGGTCTGTCTCAGTCCATTGTTGGTGCTACACCTATAGATCACAGATCAGGCAATTTTTACAGAATACAAATGCATTGTTCTCAGGGTTCTGGAGGCTAGAAGCTCCAAAATCATGGCACCATCATTGAATTATGAAGAACACAAGTAACAATGTTGTCAAAGGATACCAGGAAAAAGGATGTGGAGAAAAAATACACTCCTACATTGCAGGTGGTACTGCAAATTGGTGTAATCCCTCTAGAAAGCAGTAGGGAGATTCCTTAGAAAACTTGGAATGGAAGCACAATGTGTCCTAGTTGTCCCATGCTTAGGCACATACCAAAAGGACTTAAAATCAGCATACTACAGAGACATAGCCACATCAATGTTTATAGCAGCTCAATTCACAATAGCTAAGCTATGAAACCAATGTAGGTGTCCTTCAACACATGAATGGAAAAAGAAAATGTGGTACGTATACACAATGGGATATTCCTTATCCATAAGAGAAAATGACTTCATGGCTTTCCTGGTAAATGTATAGGGTTTGAGACTATCATGCTAAATGTAATAAGCCAGTCTCAAAGAAAGCAAAGCTGAATATTCCCTCTGACATTCAAGTTTTCACACAAATCAGAGACAGTGAGGAGTGGAAGAAGTTCATGGGATTAGACAAAGGGAAAGAAGGAAAGAGTGGGGGAATGGAAATAGAAAAGACTGTAGAATGAATAGGATGCAACTTTCCTATGTTCCTATATGAATACTCAACCATTGTAAGCCAAATAGTGTTCAACCACAAGAATGGAATCCTAATTAGAATAAATTTTACTCCACATATGTATAATATGTCAAAATATACTCCATTGCCATGTATATCTAAAAACAGCAAAAGCATAAAATAAAGGTATCAAAAAAAGTTTCCATTGCCTATTAAGGAACTTCTTGCTTCAGCAAGAGACACACTCTCTTGAGGAATGCAACTTGAATTTGCTGTGGCTTCTTCCTACTTCCACTTTTTCTTCCTAGTTCCTCATCCTATTACAATGGTTGCCCTTATTCAGGGTGTGTCTTCCCCCTCAGTCTGCTGTACATCATTGGAAACACCCTCACAGTTGAACCCAGATGTCTCTCAATCCTAGTCATTTCCTAGGCATCTCTCAGTCAAGCTGACACTCCACATCAACTCTCACAAACAAATATCAATTAAGGAGGTTTAAGAGAGAAAGCTTATCTCCATGTATTCATGTCATGCAGAGAGCAGGTGTGCCATGCTACACATTACCACATGTGCATTAGCTCATGTTCAGGGAACTTACATGTCACAGAATAATCACATACTTCTTGTCCTCCCAAGCACAGATTTCAAATGATATGTTTTTCTGTACTGATGAAGACCAAAGGGCTGACTGTGGCATAGCCATTGGCTACAAACATCTAGGTACTATGATGAATTGGCTCAATTTTTCACTTAATTCTTAAGAACATAATGCAGTACACAAAGTACATGACAACAATGAAATGCATGAGCAGCAGGATGGTCCTGGTGGCCCCTGTTCTGGGGAAGATTTTGGAGACAGGCTGGTACTGTGAAGTTGCTGCACTGCCTCTTATGACTGCACAAATTAGCCACCATGTGCCACTGGAGACAGCCATGACCCCCATGAAGGGGACACATTTGGGATTCAAATTCCATTATAAGAAAAAATGGAAACCACACTTTGAGCAAATAGCTTCTATCTTTCATGAGTAAGATATTCTCAAAACACAACAGAAACAAAAGCAGAAAATCCTTAGAGAAAATGGCAAAAGACTTCAGGTAATTTTGATCAAAGAAAATATAAGCAAAGGGAAGTTAATCAATGTTCTTTGCCTGAGGAATTTGTTAAATAAGATGGTGGGTGAATGGTCAAGCCTACAGCCTGGTATATCCAAGGCCCAGGACAACACTTATCTAAGAGAAAATAAAGGTTTGGCACACAGCAGCTTGGACAAATCCCTAGAAAATCAGATTAAACATCCAAAAGCTTGCACACTGCTGGAGCCTACAAAAGCAACACTGGTGATAGGACCAGGTCATGCCCAGAGAGAGGAGCTTCAAGGCTGTCAAGGGGTAAGGATGTGGCAGGGCTTGCGAGGGGCAGAGGTGACAAGAGGGACCCTCAGCACTGGAGGCCTTCTGCATCCTGACTGTGCTTCTGTCAGTACCTTAAGAGGCCAAACACATATTTTCAAGACAAGGTCACTCGGTATGAAAGGGCACATGGTCACTTTATTATTTCTGACTTGCTGTGCATCTGAGTTACCTCAATATGAACCATTCTCTTAATGTGTGTAATGCCAGGAAACATTGCAATAACCCCACTGACTGTGTGATATTTATTGAATTATGAAGAGGTGCATAGTCGAAGCACAGAGCCAGGCATAGAGGTGCACTCCCACTTGACTGTCAGAGATGAGCAGTGCTCAGCCACAAGGTGGTTGGTAAGGAGTAGAGTCGGGGCATGCAGGGCTGCTGAGGGTCAGAGGGCTGTCAGCAATGGGCCACACTCAGCCTTAAGAAGGTGTGTGGGGCATGCATATTGAGGGCTTTTATATCTGTTGAGGGTCAGACATGGGATTGTGGGTGACAGGGGCACACAAATGATTCCCACTTTTCTCCCTGGACAACTAGATTGCTGGTGGCACAGTTTTCTGAAGGTGTGATGAAGGGGTAGATTGATGTAGAAGGGCTTGGTTCTGGATGTGGTGAGTTTTTGGGAACTGGGAGACACTACAGGTGTCATCTCTCAGCTGTATATGCAAGGCTAGAGTTCATAACTCACCCCTGAGAAACTTAATGGAGATTTTTAATTAAGAAACTTAATGGAGATTCATCCTCTTGGTGGGGGTAAAGGCAGAAGTCTCACCCCGGATATTCAGAGGAGAAAGAAGGCAGCAAGAATTTTGACTTTCACAAGCCAAGAAGAAGGCATTTTAAGAAAGAGTCAGTGGCCAACGGTGACCTCACATGAGAAAGACATAAACACCAATTAATTCCAATCCCTAGAATTGGCCAGCTGGGTGTCATGGTGACATGGTGAAGACAACTCTGAGCAGAGAACAAAGTTTCAGCCAGAGTGGTCTGAGAAGACACAGAGAAAAGGACTCACATGGATCCTGATGCAGAGAAGCAAGCAGAAGAACAGGAGGGGCTGAAACTTAGGGGGACTGTGAAGATGAACTGGATGAGCAGGGAGGAGAAAAGGCACAAGATCCCTGACCAGAGGTGCAAGCAGGGATAAGGACAGTGAGGTCCACCTCCAAGGATATATACACAGGAAGCAGCAACAGCTCAATAGCAATCTGGCATACCACTCTGAGGGAGATGGAGAAAAGCCAGACAGATGTCGTTGAATTTGGAACTATAGTGTGATGCATAAATTTGTCTGTTGTTGTGAGTACAACAGAATGGAAATTTGAGCAGTTTTAGAGTTCATAGGCTGTAGTTTTTCAGGCTGACACACACAAGCACTTCTTATGTCCATTTGAGCATGGAGGCTTGCAGTGGATGCAGGTACCTGTAGGAAGTTGATCACAGTAGAAGCAGGAGCCAAATAGAAGGGACAGAACAATCCCTCTTTTGGCTTAGTGAAGTAAAAGCCCCTGAGGTATATGAACTGAATTCCCTAGGCTGTTGACAAGCTTGTACCCACATAAGGAATATAAAATGCACCCTCCAGCAGAACAGCATCATCTTCTTTGCCTTGGTATACCCAAAACTTGCTTATGTATAACACTAAAAACCCTGCTGTGCAGGGAGATCTGACTTGGGAAATTACCTTTTGAGCCCTAGCAACACTAATAAACTTGCTTCCAGATCTTAGTTCTCTGATCCTCATTTCTCACTACATTTTCTTACTTCAATCTTCATTGTGAATGGGGAAGATAAAATGACCTACACAGGAATCAGAGTAGGGTCCACTCGGACTAGTTTCCTCACCTAATCCTATGCCTGGGACACAGCTAGTAAGTACATTTATCTGACTTAAGTGGTTAGTATTCCCTTAATGGAGTCATTCATTAAAACCAACCAGCAACTTCTTCAGGTTAACTACCAGGGAATATTCTCCTGTCCTACTCCACAGAATTCCCTATGTCTTGTAGATCTCTCTTTTCACCTTGCTACCAGTGTTTAATTATAAAGAATAAACACCCACTACCTGCAAAGAAGTGACAGAACAACAGCAGAATCCAGAATTTCTTGGTGGACTTTGGCAGATGGGATAGAGCAGCATATGAGCAGAAGAAACCTGTAAGAGCTGTTCCCATTGCCCATTTCTTGTGACATTGTAGAAGATGTAGATTTATTTCATAAAAGTCTGGGTAAGGGAGGATTAGGTATCAATGGTGAATCATTTTATATACATTCAGTGCATTGTCAGAATAACTGCCCAGAGAACAAGTTTTGAGACATAACAGCTAGTCTCTACCAATCTGATGGCCACACATAATTTGACTTGACTTTCAATTCCTGGATTTATATAATAAAGAAAAAAATAGTATGAATGGAAACACTTGAATGTGAGTAGAGCATTTGGTGATACTTGCTAAAAGATATACTTGTTAGTTATGCTTATTCTATCATGGTTAAATCACACCTTTTCTTACCACAGATGTTTCTTAAAGCATGCAAATTTCACAATGCCTATTTTACTTTCAAATATGTAAAGAAGAAATGAATATTGCAACTCACTGGTGCAGACCCTTAGACCATTAAAAAGATTCTTGCTTCCATCTATTAATGTGTGATCCATAAATATATTGTATGCTACCATTGTAAAAATGATTTTATTTTATACACTGGGATAAAATATCAGGGACAGAGAGAGTGTGCAAATCAAAATTATTTTTCTCTCCTGAGGTCCTGGGCAGCTTCATCCCTATAGCTTTGCTAGTCCAAGTGCCTAGAATCTTGGACTGTATGTTATATCATTGACCTTCAAGGGTGGCATAGAAACTTGGTAGGAAAATTTTTTTGAGACCTTCACTGCAGCTCCATTAGAAATTTCTTCATCTGGTGCTTTCTGTTTGCATTCTATTCATGGGGAAATCTTTCTTCATTTCCAGACTTACAATTTAAGTAAAAATTGTCATGACTTTAAAACTCTTGCATTCTGTGTACCTGCAATCTCAACTCTATATGAATGACAGGATCTGCATCTTGTACAAGATGCATCTGGGTCTACATAAACCTCAGCTATGTCTACAGCTGTTATAACTTGGATGTCCAGTTGAGACCCAGGTCCTCAATGTCCTGACTATAGAATGGAGGAAGACATACAGAACTAACAGGAAAAGTACAGATTTATTGAAAGTGAATATAAAAGTGAGATAGGAAATTGTATCTTAAGGGAAATGCCTACAAGATACTGAGATGAAGTTTGTAAGTCTTGAGCAACATGATCTTATTCCATGCCCATGTTATTAGGGAAATATTCAAGCATAGGGAAATATGACATAAAATTGTGTTTTTCCACCTTGAATCCAGTTCCTGTTCAACACCTAATATAGCTCAGCTGTAAATATAGGACTCTCACTCCAAGACAGGTATTCTCACTCTCAAGATAGGTCACATTTCCTTTGAATATGTAAATCATCTCTGTCTATGCTGTTGTCTGGCTCATGTTGAAATTCTTTTCTGTCCTTATACCAAGAACACTCCCAGTCCTGAGTTGAGTCACCCCTCTTTTCTGGGAACTCCTTGGACCCTTCTCTGGAGATATCTTTTCTTCCATGGCAAAAATAGTACTTAATAGGTTACAGCAGAGCAGGCTGAATAAGAGAGAGAAACTTAAAACCCCGACATCTGGAATTTACTGTCATATGCTGAGCTGTGAGGCATTCTCTTCCCTATACACACCCAGTTGAAGAACTTCTACCATATGATACCATATCTTGCCTCATAATACCTGATTAGAATAGTGTCCGACTTTCCTCATTGGTCATTTTAGAATACAAAAGCCCATGGTGGGAATTATCATGGGCAATAAGTCCTTAGTGGTGGGAGTTGTTCATGCTATTGGGACTTCAATTAAACAGGACATGATGTCTCATCTTCCTGTCTTATCCTCCCGCTCATTTTTCTTGTACCCAGCTTCCACCATTTTGGAGTTCCTAAACTCTTAGCTAACAGGCTCACAGCAGAGTGCCTCACTAGTAAGTGGGGTAATCACTTCAGAGGTGATTCAAAAGAAAGGGTTTATGGAAAATCCCTCTGAGCATTTTCCTGAAAAGAATTATTCCCTGAAATGTTTCTGGACTTATGATGGGGGTAGAGTGGAATCAAAAATTTCTGAGAGAGCCGGATACATGGTGCATGCCTGTAATCCCAGCACTTGGGAGGCTGAGGCAGGAGGATCGCGAGTTCAAAGCTAGCCTCTGCAACTTAGCAAGGCCCTAAGCAACTCGGAAAGACC